>JAJEKV010000637.1:0-127673 GCA_021234155.1 Isoetes taiwanensis
CCTGTACGCATATGTTTGCATGTACACCCCAACGTGAGAACCATTGAGCTTGCTTGTCCTTCCAACATGCTTTGAGGCGTTGGGGACCCATCGCTACAGCCAAAGCAAGGTTGGGCAAACGTGTATCACCCATAGCGACCACCTTCTGGAAGTAAATAATATGGCGCTCCAATGCAGCTCGTTGAAGGGGTAAAAAACCTGTCTCCTGGAGTAGGATCTGGTATGGAACTGTGGACTTTACCCCAAGGGCCCATGCCAAGAAGGCTTTCTGCACCTGCTCGAGGTCATTCCAGGTGTTGAGGGATATCACCGGACCCCACACTTCTGCCCCATACAAGAGGACCGGCTCGACCAAGGCCCTAAATAAGTGTGACTAGTGGCCCCAGGCATACAACTCTGCCTTGTGGATGTTGTTCTGCATGGCATATAGTTGCTTTTCCAACCCGCTGTGACCCGCAACCTAATGGCAGCATCCCAGTGTGGTCCCCAAGTACTTGTAGGTCGGAGCCACCTCTACATCTTGTCCCTGGTAAATGAATGAGGGAATCCTTGGCTGACGGGATGGCGAAGCTAGCAGCACCCTAGTTTTGGCCAAGTTAACTCGCATGCCAGTGAATCGGCAAAAAGTGTCAAGACCATCCAGGTGACGTTGCATGTCCTCTGGAGTATAGGCCAGGAGGTTGACATCGTCAGCATATACTTTAGAGTTCTCTCTTGGTTGCAGCAAATTAGGAAGATGGGTACAAATTTAAGAAGCAAGTTCCATTTCCTATGCAAGAGGTTTCGTTAGAAAGGTTGCTGCAGAACTCACAAATGATGCTAGGTGCATGTTGGGCAAACAAAGTAGGAAACCCTTTACTAAGAAAGGTGACCAGGTAAGTTAAAAAATAGAACCACATGTCTATTTTTTAGGAAAGCAACACTTGAAAACTACAGCTACGTTTAAAAAACAACATGTAGAAACATATGTAATTCCTATGTGTAGATAATTTTGGCAAAAGCCTACGCGTAGACTTTAAAAAAAAAAAACTACATGTCTAAACGTTTGGCTAAAAACTACACATAGTTTCTAGCAAATCCGGACAAAAAACAACACATGGTTTTTTGATGTTGTTTTTTGGCAATGGAGACGAATATCGTCCATGCTGGTAGACTCGAAGTAACATACGACATCTTGAACATGGTTGTTAAAGTTTAGGGCGTGCATCATGGTGATCATCGATTTGAGTCCTTGAAATGATATGTGACATCTTGAACATGGTTGTTAAAGACTAGGGCATGCATCAGGGTGAGCATGGGTTCGAAGCATTGAAGTGACATATGACAGCTTGAACAATTATTATATTTTGTACCCGTATATACGTATGCACAGTCATGACCCTTTTTTACACATGGAGTACTTTAGCCAAGACAGTGTATAATTTTTATGTCTACAAGAAATTTATCGCGGCGGCCAAGGCCGCCGCGAACATTTCTCTTTCATGAACCCCATCATACACAAGGCACTTTGTGTCTACCACTATTGTATGTTACATATTGAAGGAATTAGGATGTGCATTTCTATTTTAATAGTAATAATAACTAGTAGTGGGTGCCCATAGCAGTGCTAAGCTCTAGCAATAGGCTTTATGTTGCAATTTATGTTTAGGACTTGTTCTTTGACATTTACATATTGTTTGGAATTCCTAAACCTCCCAAATCTCTCCTTAGCACTTGAGCCAACCATTATAAAGGAAGTGTGTTTGGATCTATTCCTAATGCTCCCTCTTGAAATGTGAAATAAAAAAAGGAACTCCTTATATTGTTTTCAATACGTTTCAAAATATAAAAAATTTAAACTTGTGCTTTTCACCTTATGTTCAAGCGCCTTCTAATATAAAGATGTTGATCATAATGACTATAAGTTATGTCTAACCCATACCTTATGTCTAACCCATACCTTATGTCTAAAACCCATACCTTATGTCTAAACCCATACCGTTTTTTATGCTAAACCATTGGATTATAGACCACTGGATTTGTTAAATACGAATAAATACATAAAGACGTGCAAATACGAGCATTCGAATGGCTCAAAGCTTCAACTTGAAAAATTCCGCTGAAGCAAGAAAGATCCGGCGGCAGAGGCAAAGCTACACAGAAGATTTACTGGCCAGGAAGATTTACTGGCCGGGGAGCATACACACATCTGATTTAATGACAGATCTGAAACCTCAAGCAGAAAACAAAGGTGTACAGGTGCCGGAAAACAGAGTCCAAATCTGAAGCAGAAAACAGAGGTGTAGAGGTGCCGAAAAATCTGAGCCTGGCCAGAAATCTGAGGCTGGCAAAAAATCTTGAGAAACAGGAGGTGTAGACGTGCCGAAGTGATAGAGGAATCTTTTGCCTCAGGTGCCGGATTCATCTACCTCCAAGCCATCCGGAACAAAATCCAAACCGGACTTGCAGCAACCTAAAATACAAAACCAGAGGCATCCACTGCTTGCCCAACCTAAAATACAAAACCAGAGGCATGCAAAACCAAATCAGACTCTGAAACGCATATTGAATGCCATCTCTTGGGAAGAAGATTGGGTTTTGTCAAGAAAGGAAGTTCATGCACTCTCTAAAAATAAACCTTAGAAAGCACACTGAACAAAGCAGACAATATTCAGAACCCACCCAACCTTTAAAAAAACAACCAAAAAGATCTTTTGCGGACCTTATAAGTTCTCGTTTCATTATCCAAACAACATGTTTGAAAAAAAAGGCAAAAATGAAGAACTACCTTAGCAATATGGAGAAACACAAAAGGCCACACAAGTTGCCTTAGATGGGTGCCTTAGATCATGAAGGACTTTGTCTGTTTATATATAGAGAATCTCCATACATAATGGAAAGTTCGAAGTTTTAGATCACCATCTTTCTCGATACACATTGGTTTGGGGTTTATATTATGGTATGGCCTTCTTGATAAAGAATAAAGCAGAAGAAAATAGATGCCCGTCATTTATAACTCAAGTAGGTATTGAATATTGAGAAAAGGCACGCCAAAAAAACGTCACTACTTTTACTTTTCATCGTCCAAGCTTTACTTTTCCACATAGTGCTTTCCTTCTATTGATTGAAAGACGTGGGAAGTTAAGTTCGATGGACCATTTTGCATTGCCTCTTTCTTATCCAACTCTAATCTTACTCACCGTACCTATTACCTATTTTAGCCACACCTTTTTGTTGAACTTAATCTTGCAAAATTAGTTCTAGATGGCCTTTTCATTCTTTCACGAAAGCCATCCCGATTTATGGAGTTTTGCAACATCTGTGAGTAGATTTTTTCTTGAGGAATTTCAGAGCATGCATGTATATGGAAAGAGATTATGTATGTGCTGGTGTGGCGTCTTTTGGCCAAATTGTGTGTTTGTTCTGATTAGATCTAGCACAGCCAAGATGCTGACGAAAAAGCCGATGCAGATCCAAAAGAACAGGTCGAGATGGGCATTTTGGGAATAATAAAAATTCGTCTACCCGAGTGATGCTATTGCGTGAAATCAAAGAAACACAAGGGATTCAAAAACAATTTCTGAAATAGGCAACATACCTTATATAACTTAAAGCTGCTTACAGTTTTAGTGAATTGGAAAACATGTGCGATCTAAGCCTAGTTATACACAGAGAGATCCACAGGAAATGTTACATATAGATTGATCCTAAATCCAGGAACGCCTACAAATTTATACGTGCATCCTTCAGATTACCATGTTGGAGTGGTGCCGCCATCAAAAGAAAGAGATGTCAATCTTTATCTTGCAACACTTCATCCAAAAACTGTCACGTTCAAGAACCAAACTATTGTATCTGACAGAATCGGGGAAGATCTATCACAGAATCTTGATTCTGAAATTTTCACAAAGTTTGATCTAATGCTTATTTCTCTATAAAAGATCGAACCCTATAGATGAATCATCCTTTCGTTTTTAGATATGAATCGCGGTTCTGTCACTGTGAAGACATGCCACGTTTCTGAAAAGACAGAAGATAGATATCTCATGATAGGATTTTGCAAAGACATGCCACGTTTCTGAAAAGACAGAAGACAGATGTCTCATGAATAAGGTTTTGGTTTAAAAAGCGGCGGAGAAAAGCGGCGAAAAAATGACAGTTGTCTCCTGGAGAAACAAAACAAGCTAAAATAGCGGCGGAGAAAAAGTAGGCAAGAGAAAAAAAAAAAAGAAAAATAGGAGACTCGAGAACAAAAAAAAAAAAAGAAAAATAGGAGACTCGATTATATATGTGTAGATTATGGTTAGCTAATGTTTGAATGTGAATTTCATGAAAAACATCCAAGCCATAGAAAAGTTCTGGCTTTTGTGATCAAAGTTTAGCCAAATATAATAGAATAGAATAGAATAGAATAGAATAGAATAGTTTTTTTAAAGAAAGCATAGGTGGCAAGAATTGAAAAGTTTAGCCAAACTTTAAAAGCTTTCATCTAACCTTAGGCTATACTGTAGCAAGTTAATTTTACGACTTTAGATATAGGAGTTGTTAATATTTTTTTAGATGATGAGATTAGAGACTTTTTCAAACATTTCCCTGGCAAATGGTAGAATGTCCCATAGATCTTGAAGAATGACGGAGACCCGTTGGAAAAGCAACATTGAAACTGTTTCAATACATTTTAGGGATGTACCGATAAATAAAAAATTGAAACAAGAGCTTTATGGAGTTCTTGGTCGAAAGATTTATGACAGAGAGGAGCAATTAGAGAGGAATGTCATGAAAGCCCCAAATTTTGTTGGTAAGGGACGCCACCATTAGACAATTTTGGATCAATAGCTACATGTATAGAGGAAAGGCCTGTAAATGTCAGCTTGGACAGAGGTTAAGTTGGACATGCCCGGGTTAACTTGGACATAAAGGGTTACTTGGACATATGTCCATGCTAACACCGCCTGCACACTGACCTTAGAATGACACATAAACTAGTTTTATGGTAATAAAACATAAGTAAACTTGTTTGTATTTTTTCAATAAAACTATGTTAGGAACCTCTATATCCGTCTCTTACAATGTTTTGAATCATTCTAAAGACTTATTGGGGAAATGTAATGTAAAAAAGTTAATTTCTTTCACAAGCTTCAAAATAACTGAGTGGTTTTCACTCACTTCGGCCCTGCTAAACCTCAAATTGTTTCCTCTCTTCACTCTTTGAGGGTTATAAGATCAACAGATTGACTGCATGGAGCTGCAAGCACCACATGTTCGAGTGTAATGCCTCCCACAAGGGGGGTTCACACAGTCTTAGCCGTACCCTTTTGAGTAACCCAAAGTTTTTTTTTCTTGAACCATATATATAATGTTACCGGGAGGGGTGGGGATTTTTTTAGGTGAGTTTGGCATAATGTGAAAGGGGGTCTTTGACAAATTTCTAAGGCGTATACAAGGGGATTTTTGGCGACCCCTCGCGTGCACATGACGTACACCTAATATGATAGGTGCACCACCTGAGGTCTCCCAGTCACAGTTGCACGCGCAGTTAAAAACAAGGTTAACTTGGAAAAAGTTCCTGTGCATGTCCAGGTTAACTCAGGCTTAGCCAACATATACAGATGTCCGCCGCACTAGGGGCTATTCCTAGTACATAGAGTAGCCTTCTCTATATGTACAATTTTGCTCTTTGTGATAGAGATAACCTTCAACCCAACTCCATCTAACCTACCTTCTGCTCCAGGTCTCATTGTATCTCTTTCATAAAAAAAGAATGTGTTCCCTTCATTGCTCTTTCTTCATCCTTGTCTGGTTATCAAGTTTAGCATATTTAAGCTCCCATCTTAAAAGCAAGAGGATGTCAATTAATATAAATAAGTTATTTCTAGCATGCAACTATATTCATTTTCAAAATAAGACTTGCTGCATTGCAATTCTGTACTTCTGTACTTATATATTCAAGAGCTAGAAATGCTAATGAACAAGTAGCTGTAATGTCTTGTAACTAAGTTTGGATTAACTCATTATATTTATTTGATGAGAGATTTTCTGGGCCAAGATCAGAGATTTTTTCAGTTTTACCAAGATTAGTCATTTTTCGGGCAGGGGCAACAAGTTTTTTTGGCCAAGAACAGGGTAGCTATGGGGTTGTTGCATCTTAATTTGGTGATGCACTGATGTGGCGGCATATGAAGCTACGGTGGATATATGAAGCTGAATCCGGCGACATACAAAGTTGCGATGGATATAACAATAATAATTGGAAAAGAATTATTTGTTAATTTGTTAGTAGGCTATCGAACATGTCCTAGCGGATGTGTTTTTGGCAGAACAAAGTTTCATGAACTCTAAATAGAAAAAATGTTAACATATAATGTTTATAACGGTATCGTGTTCATTTGTTACTAGAAACGTGTGCCCGGCGATGCCCGGCATTATTCATGGATATGAAATTGGTAGATGATAATTTGTAAGTTAAATGAATGTTGTAGATTTAATCCTGCCTTAGATGGAATGGAGTGCTAAGACTTTGCCCTACTGTAATTCCAATATCATCGCTCCATTTAAAGGAACATTGCAACAAAATGTATCAAGGCCATCCTTCCTTGACACTGCCCCACAATGATGGCATGTGTTGCTCATTGTCCACACAAACATTTCAACACACACTTCTTAGATAGGCATACACTATTGGCATTCTAAAATAATCACCTTCAGTGGAACTCTAACTAGAGTGTCTACATACTCTTTGTCTCAACATGCCATCAATGGCAAAAATAGGGCCACTAACCCAAGGGATGGATTTCTAAGAAAAGCTTTCATGCCATTCAACAAAAATATTCCCACCCCAATGTGTGTAAATTGCTTATTGAGATTGAGAGTAGTTGCAAAAGAGCTTAGAGATCAAAATAATAGAAAATGCATAGACTGACATAGAAAATTGAAAATCAATTGGTATACTAAACTCAAAAGAATATCACAAGCTGACATGGTCAGCCTATAGCATAAGTAAATAAGATAGCTTGCTTTTGTGTATAAATTGCAATAGGTCTCTGCCACAAATAAATGATGGAAGGAAGGAAGGAAGGAAGGTTCTTTTATCGTTCGCGGAGGCCAATCGGCCTCGGAAGTTAAGTCCAACATTAATGCAACTTTTTTCCATGTATATCATATAGAGAATATCTATAGCAATTGAATTCGAACCTTAATGCAGTAATTTCCTATATGTATGTTATAGAGAATATCTAGCATTTCAATTTACGTTCTGCCTCGAGTCATAGACCGCATAGCCAACTTTGCTATATACGACCTTCAAGTTGTAGACACATGTTGCACTATGTTATTAATTTTGAAAGGAGACCAAGCAAGGAATTTACCATAATGCCTCTTGTGTTCAAGACTATTGCACCCTTGTTCTTTAATGTTGGCAATGTAGAATGCTATTTATCAAGGAGGCCAAGAGAAATTTACCATAATGCCTCGTGTTCAAGACTGTTGCACCCCATGTTCTTTAATGTATGCAATGTGGAATGATATTCACATGATTAAAGCATCCACACAATTGCATTCTATGTCCTTTAGTATTAGAAACTCAGAATGATAATCATACACCAGAACATCCATGCACTCTGCGCTATAGAGAAACAATTGGATATGCACCCTATGTAACATTGGCAACTTGGAATGATAATTATACAAATATCATTCTAAGTCTAGTAGTTTTATGAAATTAAATATCTTGTTGGTTGTTTAAGTCAATACATTCTATTATTTTGGTAGAAAAACTGCAAAGTTACATGCTTATAACCACTAAGAAGTAGTTTTAACGTTGTGACAATCCTATCATTTGTTTAGAGTCTTGGAAATGTTAGATCGGCATCATATTGGGAAGGGACTCGCAAAGAACACATGAGGAGGAAAAAAGGAAGGTCTAAATCCTATAAGAGGATAAAACTCCATGAGTCACCCATTGCAGGAAAAAAGGTCACATGAAAAGAATCTTGTTCAAGATAACTAAAAAATTGTGAGCAAACTGAAAAGACAAGGAACTCAACAGCTTCTATGAGTGATTAATGCCAATGCAATGAATCTGTTGTGGAAACTATAACAATAAAAATGAGTATAAAGGCACAATGGAAAACTAGAATGTGTCCAATATAAATCCATGCCATAAAAACTCAATGGACTGCCAAATGCATGACGCATAAGGCCAAATATAAAAATGCAAGTAATGTAAAACCATAAAAAATAACTTCAAGAATACGAAAACAAACTATAATTTGCCAAATAGAACGTGCTTTCGACAAAAAATGCAATACAATCCATTTTGGAAATAATATGAAAAAGTTAAATAAAAAGGAAACGACAGTGTTAAATGAAATATCATAAGAAAAATAATATCACATGCCTAAAGCCATGACTAGATGCACCAATATGAATAATACTTTTAAAGAACGAGGAATGAGGTTGAGGTAGAGGTGAAGGAAGGTCAAGAAGGGAAAAGAGATTGAAGTTACATTCGGATCACATCGTGGATCAAGCAAAGAGAGGCTTATGAAAAAACAAAGAAGGTCGAAGTCTGAGTCTGAAGTCAAAGGTGAGATTAAGGCCAAGGTAAAAGAGGCGATGGAGTCAAGTGCCGACGTCGAGGTGGAGTACAAAAGCACAATTTCATTAATTTTGGACAATACCTGAATTTATGGACCATTTTTTAATGCACTTGCATGAATGACTCTTTTTCATACACTAATTGACATCCCCTGCGAGTACTGCATATGCCTTCACAGCTGCACATGTATCGTGATAGTATCGGGTATCTTCTTCTTGTTTGACGGTTCCCAAACATAGTCGATAGTCTCTATCTCTATGTAGTCACTAGCAGTCATTGGCTTCCATCTCCCACGTTAGACACAAGACATCACCTGGGCATAGGTTTATCTTTTCACGGACCAATGCTTCTCGCGGTGATGGCTTGACGCTTTGGTGGTACATGACTGGTCACTCAAACTCAAAAACTAGAGGCCCAATGTGCCCAGTCAACCTCTCATCATCATCAAAGATGTGCACATGTTATTGAAATATGTAAAATATATGAAATCACATACCTATTTCTGTTTTGTACAAATGAATCGTCCAGTTGCAGTAAGAGAGAAATCTCCACAAGAAGAACTTCACGGATGGCTCGTCAAATGGACATTCATGTTCTTACGATGAGACCCCGGTATCTGAGACAATAGATAGTGCCAACTTCGATGAAATTGCCTTCTTGTTAAAAAGTCCAGTAGCTCAAGTCTTGGATGGCACATATAGCTTTGTCATTGTAGTAGTCCATATATAATGAAATAGTCCAAAAAAGCACAATTTCATTATTTTTGGTCAGAGACTGTAACATCCCGGTCTGTAAGAAAATACGAGACTATTCCCGAAGATATTGTGATGCCATGCCTGCCAGATGTCACATTCTAATTATTCAAGGTATACCTAGTTAATGGTGTTGCCCCATTACATCTTCCACCTGCCTTTCTTTAGAGTTCGAAGGTGCTGGCTCAATGTCAATCTGATGCACAACATCATGGTTCCAGAGTCTTTAGGCTCCCCTAGAGTATCTGCACCTTCCATGGGCAACAAACCCTTTGGCAACCAGACGTCCACCTTTGAATGTCAGGAACCCTTCGGTTATGAATCTTCAATCCTAGAAACTGGTCACACACGATGAAAGATATATCATTACAAATTGGGCGGCCGCCTCATTTCAAGCATAATACACATGAAAATCATACCAAAACTTGGTGAAAATGTCTTTAAAAAAAGGAGAGAGAAAAAATGACTCACATTAATGAGCCCAAATTGGATAGACAACCAATTCTGGGCCAATCAAATTGGGCGTCCGCCCAATTTATGGGCTAAAATTTTTTTTTTTTTTTTTTTTTTTTTTTTGCCCTTAAATTGGGCGCTCGCCCAATTTGGGCCTACAAAATTGAGCGCCCGCCTTATTTGGGCTCTCCAAATTGGCCGTCTGCCCTATTTCAGTGCATAAGATTCGGCCTTATATGTGCATAAAATTGGAGCATCCCATTTTCAATTTACCGAGATTTGGTCTTGACATCTTTGTGCACGCACATCCTTAATTCAAATCCTGCCACAACTAGCTATGTGATTTCAGATAAAAGCTCGAACCTCTTCTTGAAGCCTAAGATGTGTCTCATCATCTCATCATGAGTGTCGCAATGCATAATGCAACTCTTAGCTAAGAGCATTAACCAAAGGAGATCAACACACGATTAAACATTTAAATTACAATAAAAACTACTCTAGAATAGCAATAAGATTACAACTTCAAAAAAAAACTACAAAAGTAGTAGTGCATTACACTAGTATATGCTATGTGCGAATAAAAAAGACAAAATCTACCTTGTGGTGGCAAAAGCGGCTAGTCAAGGCGCCAAAGATGGATGGCAAGATGTCGAGAACATAGAATGGGTAGTAAGAGCTTTTGGCAATATTAAGTCGAGGGGGGGAAATTCAAATTTGAATTTTGAATTTCAATAACCACACTGCGTGGCAACTTTATTTTAAATTTTAAATAGTCATAAAAAAAGGGGTTTATTTTGTGATGCATTATGGGCCCACCAAATATCCCCATGATCTTTCCTTTATGATGCCCACGTGCCATCCTCCATGCAACCTTTATCCATGCGCTTTTCAAATATTAGGACATCATTTTAGATTGCGCAAGGTGGTTGTTTTCTTCCTCCTCCATTGGGTGTGCTTTCGTCCGGGAAGGTGCCCATCTTTTTAGAAGACTTTTTGAAGCATTTTGCATGTCCAAGACCGTGAAAGGTTAGTGCATTTCATTTTTATTGCTTTTAGTTCTTTTTATATAGTTTTGTCCTCCTTACATGCTTTTATATCGCACATCAAATGTTGTTCCCCTACTTTTTGACATGGATGATCCTTCCTTTTCTTGCTTTTGGTGGGGATACATGTCCTTGCTTTTCTCTTATCTTGCTATTCGACATGCATGTTGCCCACCAGCAAAGAACACTTGCTAACATAGAGCCCCTCCAAGCACTCAGAACAAGCATTCCAACGAGCTAATGCACGCCTAAAACAGAGTCCAAAACCAAAAGTTATGTCGAGAAACCTACACTATACCACCCTTGAGCCCCCTCAAATTGGGCGCCCGCCCAATTTAAGCCCAATTTACGAGCCCATCTCTATAAATAGTATGTTTCATTAGTGCTCTATCAAAGCCCTCTGAACAAGCTTTCCAACGAGATAAAAAATGCCAAAATCGGAGTCTGGATGCAAAAGTTATGCCAAAAAAACTATTCTGCCATCCCGGAACCCCTTAAATTGGGCGCCCGCCCAATTTGAGCCCAATTTATGAGCCCATCTCTATAAATAGTATGCTTCATAAGTGCTCTATCAAAGCCCTCACGAACAAGCTTTCCAGCGAGATAAAAATGCCAAAATCGGAGTCTGGATGCAAAAGTTATGCCAAAAAATCTATTCTGCCACCCCGGAACCCCTTAAATTGGGCGCCCGCCCAATTTGAGCCCAATTTACGAGCCCATCTCTATAAATAGTATGCTTCATTAGTGCTCTATCAAAGCCCTCTGAACAAGCTTTCCAACGAAATAAAAATGCCAAAATGAGATGCGGATGCAAAAGTTATGCCAAAAAATTTATTTCCCCAGGAACCCTTAAATTGGGCGCCCGCCCAATTTGAGTCAAATTTACGAGCCTATTTCTATAGATAGTATGCTTCATTAGTGCCTCTATCAAAGCCCTCTGAAGAAGCTTTCCAAAGAAATAAAAAATCGAAAAATCGAGATCGGATGCAAAAGTTATGCCAAAAAATCTATTCTGCCACCCGGAACCCCTTAAATTGGGCGCCCGCCCAATTTGAGTCAAATTTACGAGCCTATTTCTCTAAATAGTATGCTTCATTAGTGCCTCCATCAAAGCTCTTTGAAGAAGCTTTCCAACGAGATAAAAATGCCAAAAATCGGACTACGGATGCAAAAATTATGCCAAAAATCTATTCTGCCACCCCGGAAGCCCTTAAATTGGGCGCCCGCCCAATTTGAGCCAAATTTGGGGACAATTTGTATAAACATTATGCCCGATTAGATATTTTTGTCAAAGCTCTCTGAACAAGTTTTTCAACGAGCTAAAGGGCGCCGCATAAGCGGAGTCCGGATGCAAGCGTCATGCCAAACAAATCTATTACGCCACCCGGAACCATTTAAGGGGTTCGGGGTGGTGAGAATAGAACTTTTTGACATAACTTTTGCATTTGGATTCCATTTCTATGTTCTTTAGTTCGTTAGAAAGCTTGTTCAGAGGACTTTAATAAACATAATAATTAAACATAATATTCATACAAATGGGCTCCAAATTTGGCTCTTGGGTCGTCCATTGTGCAAGGCAACACCATCTAGGGGCAAATTAGCCCGGTTTTGGCCCTTTGGGAAAAACTTTTGCCATGCCGGTTTGGCCCTTGGAACATAATCTTTTGTTCTAACCGAACTTTTATTGTTGTGCAGAATCAAGGGCTATGAGAGTCTTGACAAATCGAGAAGTCGGCTCCACATGAGGTAGAAGAGGAGGAAAATAAGTCACTGAGCTTCCAAGAATTCATGGAGAGGACGGAAGCTTTGAATAGAAACAACGCCTGCCATCTCATCTACCTGCACGATTCCCGAAATTTTGCATCATTCTAATAAAAAAAACCCCTATATTCTAAAAATTTGGGTTCATTTCGGAGGCATATGGACTTAGGGAAAGTCCATATATAATGAAATTGTGCTTACAAGGAGGCTAGCCATGCGGCAGAATGAGAAAAAAAGGAATAAGTGATTACACAATGATGACATATGGTTAGTAAGCTAGCTATACCTATTGTCCGCAATAATAAAACAAAAGATGCCGAAACCCATGAATAGATGCCCCAAAATGAATCATACCTAACAAGTACGAGGGAGGAGATTGAGGCAGAATTTCCAGAAATGTGAGCACAAATCCAACATGAAGAACTAGAAAGAAATAAAGATTGAAGTCAATTGAAGTCAGCGAGAGGTGTACCAGGTCACTGGAATGGTCTTGAACAAGAATAGGAGAGCAAAGGTGAAGACAAATGCATAACCAGTTTAATATCCTAAGTGAAATGATTAAATGGCAAGTCCATATATACAACATTCAATCATATCCCTCTAAGCTGAAGTAACAGCATAGCACCGCAAAACTAGAACTCAACAACATAGCACCTTAAGAAAAGACATATCTAACAACACAATTTACAAATGGATGTTGAAATGTAAAACATAAAAGAACGCATTAAACACGCATCATAGAAGACCGCATGACCTCTGCCAGAAAAAGTCTAAAACATGATCGCCTCAATAACAACATGAACAATGCTATAATCCCCAAACCTCATTAGATTATATACTTCCAGAAATCAAGTATATACTTATATACTTACGAAGAATGATCGAGTTAGCAAGGAAAATTATATGAAAATATAGAAGGGTAATAAACGGGCAAAATAGTGGATGAAGCTCCCCATAACTTAAAAATCAAGGAAAGAATATACAATATGAGAATACTACCTGAATTCTAAAACAACTAGATGAATATAAATATGTTTCAAAGGAGCTCTCAAATGCAAAAACATGACAAATTGTAAAAACATGGCAAAGAGAAGAATGTCAAAGGTTGAACGAGTATTGGAAGGTTAGGGAGGATGAAGAAGCAATATATACCACATCAGAGAGAAAGAGGGATGGACCGGATGACAAGTGATGCTGGGCCGTTGTGGCAGACGGAAGAGGAAGACCGCCAGCGACCATGCCTGTGACTATGTGCACGAACAACATCATGCTTGCCGTTGTATTGCTACTAGGAGAGTGAGGGATGAGGTTAAGGTAGAGGTCGCAGACACGGGAGCACAAAGTCAAGAAGAAGGTTAAGAACCCATGAATATAAGCTCGAAGACAAGAAGTATGACGAAAATGATAGACATGGCTATGCTAGACTCATGTCATGTGAAATGCCCGACCAGATATTGACAAAACATAGGCAAAAATTAAACAAAGTGTATAAGCAGTATTTACAGAAAATGAGGGATGAGTTAAGTTTAGTTGCAGACATATTAGCACAAAGTCAAGAGAAAGGTCAAGAAGAAAAATGAGATGGACATCAAATAGAAGGTCCAAGCAACGAGATTCATAAGGTCTGTGAAATGGTTTGGAACAAGAATAGGAGAGCGAAGGTGAATATTAAGATAGCTAAGGTTTGGTTCAGGCTAGCATAACAGAAATGGGTGGTGATGAAACAAATCGAAGACATCAAAACCAGATCAAGCTTGGACAGCAAAGCTAAACAGATATGGCAAGAAACATGAATGGTTCATCAAAGTGGAGGTCGATCAAAAGGAGAACACATATAATACTTTCATAAGGTATAGTAAGCAATTGCCAAATGCCCCACCAACTGAATCCAAATTGAACAATGAAAACCTAGTGACATATTATCAGTAAAGCAAGTCCACCAATGCTTGAAACACAACTGTCACAAACAAGCCAATGTTATGGGGTCCTGCTGGCAAGCCCAATCGAGAATGTTTTCAATATAAACCTATATATGCAACAAAAAGTCAATGTAGTGTCGAACGAGATATACTTCATATCCAAATAAAACTAAATATAAAATGCAAAATTATCAAATGCGGAATTAAAATGCAAAACGCCGGGTGGATGATCCTATAGGCATATGTCAACTATAAAATATGTGAAGGTCCTATAACAAATCTATCCATGATATCATATGATCAATATAAACAATGGTATGGAGTTTAAAAAAAATAACCATTGTGCAGGATAATATAATATCCTCAACATTTGGTATGCATCTTAGAACATGTTGCCATCTAGGAATAACGTTGGAACAATAGGCCTAAAAAAAGGAAAAAGACATGAACCAATTCACAAGTCCATTAATGCAAAATAGGTCATATCCCTTTAAGGTGAAGTGACTTAAATAGCAAGAGCACTTGTTAAGGAAGGAAGGAAGGAAGGAAGTATATTTTTACGTCGCACCACAAAGGCAGATAGAAATGAGGAATTGTTAGTGATGCATAGAGATACTGCTTGGCAACGCATTTGAAAACAATATGGAAATGTTAAATAACCAAAAAACAACAGTTCGAAATGAGATGTCATAAAGAAAGAGGACACCACATGTATAAACGCATAAATAGATGCCTCAATATGAATAGTATTTACAAGAACGAAGGACGAGGTCGCGGTAGAAGTTGCAGATATATGTGCGTTAAATCAAGTGGAAGGTCAAGAATAAAATTGAGATTGAAGTCAAATTCAGATTCCATAGCGAGGATGTTCATAAGGCCGGTGGAATGGTCCTGAACATGATTGGGAGAGCAAAGGTGAAGACTAAAATAGGGAAGGTAGGGACAAAGCTAGCAAAGTAGAAAAGAGTGGTGATGCAATGACATCAAAAACAAATCCAGCTTGGACATGAAGCCCGAATGTACATGGTAAAAAATATGAAGCAAATAACTCAAAACAATAACTCAGCCACATAACACCCTAGATAGTAAATGATTATAAGTGCAATTCTCAATAGACCTCATGACAATGGAGCAAACGCAAAAACGAGTAAATGTCCTGCAGACAATCAACGAGTCCCAACAACATCCTGAACAAGGCATAAGTCAAAGAGCTACAACACGTACTATACCAAGTAGGATCGTGATAGCTAGCCGAAGACATCGCGGGTCTAGAAAAAAAGAAGCTCAAATATAGAAAGAGGAATAAAGGAGCCATGGTGTCAAGGATTAAACGTAGAGGACGAAGTAGCAACTTCATAATCGAAGGAAAAAAAAAAAAAGAATGTCCCATGCATGAAGATGACGTATAACCGCTAAGAATGAATTAAGGAATGTATGTATTTTTACCGTTAAGAAAATGCCCATGTTATCAACCGGGTGGGCTGCAAGAAGCAAAACTGATGGTTCCCTAATTATGACCCGAGCCCTATAATATAAATGTGAATCATCCATAAATAACATAACCACATATCGCGTGACCAACCGATCCTTTCTCAAACCTTGCTATAAAATGCTAGTAGCATGTAAGAGAAACTAACTCCATATATAAAATGAATGCAAATCCAACTAAAACCCATCTAGAAAATGCAAATCAGACCCATGCATATATTCAAATCGAAATGCTTATTATGGAAGCAGTCAATGCAAAGAAATATGTTCAGAAAAACAATAGCCTAAAGAAGGTCTTTATAATCATTGAAAGAAGCAAACCTAGAAAGGATATCTTACCCGGATTCAACTTGTATCAAAAACCAACAAATGACGTGTGCTTCAAACCCGATCAAACAAGTCAAAGCCATATTTCCTGATGCAGCAGAGCCATGGTGGATCGGATGGTGTAGAAGCAGATCTGGAGGAAGAGCTCTACAATGAAGAAAACCCGTGATTCTAGTATTTGTCGAAACATGTTAGTGATTGATTGTTTTTTGTGTAGTTAATGTTGTAGCAGATAAACATGCTACAGATAGTAGCTTGGCTGTGCAGCATAGTGAGCTTACAGTTGCAGGAAATCAAGCGCCCGTTGTTTATAAGAATGATGATGATAATTTCTGGGATGCCGTCTTCAATGCTCATCCTGAGTTATGTCGAGCGCATACTACTATGAACAACTCTGGTGGCCAATCTTTTGCTGGTGCAGCGTTGAATTAGTGTGTGATTGTTTCAGTTGCAGATGCTTCTGGATTAGCTAGTGTCCTTTAGAATTGCAACAAGGTTTCCAAGTGAAAATTTCTGCTGTAAAATTTTCGGATTGTATCTGGGATTCTATTTCGAATTTGTATTTCGGATTGTGATAATACGAATTTCAGAATTGCAACAATGTTTCCAGCATGTCTTCTATATTATAATAGAAAATTGTTTTCAAATTGTTTTCCAAATTTTCTGTACGTAAACAATACTGGTGGCGCCGCTTAAGCTCCGCCACCAACAGAAGTTTCCATAGAAGAAAGAAAAATAGAAATCCAGGAGGAAAAAAGCCCTCCCTGTTGTTTACGAATATAAAAGTATATAGATCGTGATGTAAACTAACTTGTCATAATGTTTTGTCCAATATGTTCATGCTACAAAGCCAATCACAAAAAGTATTTCCATGAAGAATAGCACATAACTTATTTGCGCTCCAATGCCTACAAGAAGATATGGGTTCTAGATTAACAATGCATTAAAAAACAAGTACTTTAAAGAATACATCAAGACATTAGTCATAAATTATTATCTTATGGATTATAGTTCATTTATCATATGCGTGTCTTGTTGAGTTGTATAATGAAGTGGTTCTTGATCTGGGGTGCATTTTAACTACTTTTATGCTCTAAGATATGTAGGTGACTCTTCATGGCTATTTATATCCAAATGCTGCAACTCAATGCCCTTGGATCTTAATAGTCCCGTACTGACTATCAAATTTAGAAATCAAGTTATAGAGTTTGTGTCCAAGAAAACCTTATTGGCTTGATTATGACACCTTACTAGTTAGTTTGAATAGTAAACGTCTCATACTAGCAGATAATACCGTGTTTGGTTGTCTTATGAAGTTTCTTAACTATGTCCTCGAACACTATCTGGACATGTACCACAATGTCCTATGATGTATACCACATAGTAATACATCTACTGTGCTCCTTGATTGGGTCACATAGGCCGATTGATCTTCGTGGCCGATAAAAATCACTCAATGCAATTCAATTCATGATGTATACCTTACACATGTTTATGGATATGAGTTGACCGAACACTAAAATGTTTCAATCTTTTGCAAAGATAAGAATGTAGATACAACAATATAGTAATTGGGTTGCCATTGCTACCAGATGTGACATCAATCTATTACAGAATGGTAATGGGGACTACCATTCTTGCTTTTCATTGTCAACTTTTTGTTTTTTGTTTTTGTTTTTGTTTTTTTTTTTTTTTCTGTCACGTGTCTCTTCCTCTCCAATTCCTATATTGTGGGCGTAAGTTAATTGGCATCCATTTTGCAATAGAAGGAGACTTGCTTACTGTGTCTCCCATCACAGGTCCCTTCCTCAGTTGCAAAATGAAGTCTCACATTGGGGATTTTTTGAGATCATAAAAAGGTCTTCTAAGAACTGCTGACTAAACTATATGAACTACCAATCAGAAAACAGAACTGGTAATCCAGTCAGCAAAACAGTTATAACTAACTTACTGGATCACATTTTCTAGCATAAGTGTTGATAGAAAAGTCCAAATGAGCTCTTGTTTGGTGCAATAGATAGATCTCATTGAGATCTTTCCAACCTTGGGTGGTTTGCATATCTTTTAGCCCCGTAGGATAGTAAAAAATGGTAAAAACCATATTTTTTGGAGTTTTGACAATCATAAGTGGTTAAAATATGTGCAAAGCACCTAAGGTTGGAAAGATCTCAATGAGATCTATCTATTGCATTACGAGAGCTCATTTGGACTTTTCTATCAATAGTTATGCTAGAAAATGTGATCCAGTGAGTTAGTTATAACAGTTTTGCTGACTGGACCCGTTAGGCTCTGATTTCTGATTGGTAGTTCATTTATCTTCATTTGGCTTAGTTGGCATGTTTTGAAGGCCCTTTTTTAATCTCAAAAAAACCCTAATGATTGCCTTACATCCATACATCAAACCTAATAGGTTGATCAAAATTATTAATGATTATTATTACTGGATCGTACCTCCGGGAGGTAATGGATACGCGGACTCAGTTATGCCCCCCTGTCCGACATTAACCTCTGCTGTACTTGTGATTATGTATATAACTGTGCAGTATGTCAGCATCCTTATTGCTACTAAGGTTTTTTCCCCGAAAACCCTTCGGGGCGGGGGTTTTTTAATCCTGGTAGTAATACGCCTGCTGCTCTCTCTTTGTACTTGGGTCCCATAGGCCAGTTGGTCTCCGTGGACGATAAAATCATATTCTATTCTATTCTATTCTTTACTCCTCACCTTTTACCCCGACCATTTACCCCACCTTTTACCCTGTTCCTTGCCTATCATTGTGTTGCTTATAAATAAATAGTCAGTATCATATGAGTGCTAGGTGCTTAAATCTAGAACATCAAATTACCGTACCCCTAGGTTGGACCCAAAACAATATGATGGTGTGTTATATAACGTGTTGTTCCATGTGTTTCAATCTTTATTAGTAGCGAGCTTTTATAATAAAGTCTATTCACTCTAAAGTCCTCAACTAGGAACTTAATTTGGCAATGCATGATAACCTCTAGATCTCTAAGAGGACAAACCAGAAATGAAAACTTTGAATATCATTTCTTCTCAAAATATTACAGATTTTTTCCTAAACCCTTACTATTTATAATGAAACTGGCCCTAAATTGATATGACTCTCATGAAGGATTGAATCAAAATTCATAATGAATTAGGATGACTCTTGATGGTAAGTCAAAATTTAAGTCAAAGTCGACCTACATAGACATACGGAAAATTAAATATTGAAGATAGGCATCCTCTTTTAGGATCTCTTGAAATGCTTTTCAGGACGAGGTTTGATGTGGTACACGATGAAAAGAGGACGAGGTTTGACGTGGTAGATGATGAAAAGTTCTGCATGCTCCTCAAAAGAAGAAGAGCATTTTTTATTCGTCTATACATCTTGCTCGCATTTACATTTGAACCCAAGGTCACATGGAGCTCACTTAACTAACCCAAGAAAGTAGTAACCCCTCAATCCCTATACTACTAGAAAGTGGGCTTTCATTCTTTTTCTGGCATTCCTAGAGTTTTGGCTACATAAAAAAGTTTACATTTTTTTTGTTCGATCAATGCAATAAAGGCATACCTGAGTTGTCCGGGCGTCTAATTGAATGTGCTGGTGGTGGTGGAGTTGTCGTTGGCCGAGATGGAGGGATTGTTGGTTGAGATGGACTTGGGGTTGGACTACTTGGGGTTGGTGGAGAGGGCTCATCGTACTTAAACACTTCAATTGCATTTAAAATTGGCGAGAGAGTAGAATTGCTCGTGGGAACCATAGTTATGGTCAAGGTAGCTTGAGATAGAACTTGATCATAGCCACCAGTAAAGGTCGTCCAGACGACATACCAGTCCCCTGCATACTTGATATTCAAATAAGTGTCTTGTTTCTCATCATTGAGTTGAGCATATATATAAAACATTCGCACATCCGTGGCAACTCGTGTTCTTAGCTCCATGAAGTAAAGATAAACAGCCAACTTGGAAGAGAGTGTTCCCAAGTTGACAGTATAGTTGAAGGAAGAAACATTGAGTCCTTCGAAGGCCGACGACATCACCTTGGGAGGAGGTTGGTTGAGCATGTCAGAGGTGGTAATATTAAGATTAGTCATTATAGCAATAGCATTGGGTGGAGGGTCATTCTCGAGAAACCATCTTCGATCATATTTATCATCAGGGTATCTGCAAGGCATAGGGTCATAGCAAGGCACAGATAAATACATGCTTATATTTTATTTATTTTATTTATTTTTTGGAGAACAAAATAAATTCTATATTTCTGTATATGCAGGAAATTACATACTCAAGGTAGCCGGCCGAGCTTGCACCAAGGCTCCCCCGAAATGCCAGGTGAAGGAAAACGTCGCCTGCAGCTTCAGTGTAGAATCCGGTAGGAAGGGTTCTAAGTTTGAGACCAGAAATAAAAGGGACATTAGTAGATAAATCACTGCTAGAGAGGCACAGGCTAACGCTGGAGCTTTGATTTGATGGAAAAACAAGACCGAGGTACATAGGCTGATCAACGCTAATTCCTGGTCTGTTGAACTGTTGGAACCACTGTCCATCGGCAGAAAGAGTGAAATTAAACGAAGGCCAGCGGTTAAGCCCATCGTAATTGGCATAGTAAAAGGATGCCCAGATCGAGTACTTGAGATTTTTTCCAACCGGCAAAACGTAGCAGTTACTATTGAGAACTGGGAAGTACCTTAGAGTGGTCAGCTCGTGCGATACATTACCAGAAACCACTGTGTTAGAGCCTGAGTCTATGTAGTTTCCATCCGTTACCCATTGAATTCCTGTTGCCGGGTCTAGATATGGCTGTAGTGCACCACAGTCAATGCTCAGAAATCCTGCATAGTTTCTTATTATATGATATCAGATCTAAATGAATAGTTATGAGACGAAACATGGTATACTTGCCTATTTGGGCTGAAACGATCAAGGGAAAGATCAGGACTGCCAGCAGCGAAACTATGATGAGCTTGGTCATCATTTTCAGACTTGGAACTTTCACGATTGGAGGACTAGAAATGTTATAGCTGTTTGAACGTGCATTTCCAGCCAGTTATGTCGTGCATATTGGTGGACCATTGAATACTTTAACTCACACTAAATGGCCATTCGATACACATTCGATACACTAATTGGCCTTTGAAATTCTGAAAAGCCTAACTCTCGTTGGCTAAGTTATTGGCTGCTTTAGATGGGCCATCGTCATTGTAATCATCGTGATCATCATCGTCATTGTCATTATAATCATCGTGATCATCATCGTCATCATAGTAATAATAATAGCTAGCATTAGGCCGAGTTTGGGGAAGGGATCTTTGGGGTTAAGAAGTGTTTCATCTGATCAATAATTACTTTTCTTTATCACTTGAATGGATTTTGTTCTCACAAAGGTAGAAATATAGCATTTTTATGGTTCATTGCAATGTTATGGATATAAGTTTTATCCATAACTGTTTCCTCATTTATGGGTCATTGCAATAGTATTATATTCCATGGAAGTTCTTGACCGAGCCCATTTATACTTTGCATTTTAATAAATATATCCAAAAGCAACAGATTCCTTTCCATGTAAACAAACCATTGCGATGTAAGAATACCATCATCTTGTTAACTCTGGTGCAAGGGTTAGGATGGCGTGGAAAGCGGAGCGGGAAGAAGATGCCAGGAGTATCATGCAACATACTTGGTATTTTAGGGATTTTTTGGGGTTATATTAGGCCCTCCTAAGAGAACTGCCACATAAGCTATGCGAGGCAATTTGGAGCAGCCATACTACTTGCCCTTTGTTTGTTGGATAGTTATGTTTTTTGTGTTTTACAAACTTGTTTGTTAAGGTAGTTATGATTTGCTCCTAACAAATGGTCATATAGCAGGCACTAGTGGACCTCATTACATGCAATTATGGGAACTCCTGCATGTGCGAACAATGTGTCTAATGTGTGGCAATTGATAGGTCATTGTGACTTGAAGGGTACTGATGAGCTACTTGCTTGATTGGTTCGACTTCTTCATCAATTCTATCTGACTTATTTGGATTTAAGTAGCAGGCCTCTGTGAACTTGGATGTATGTGTGCCATAACCAATTGGCCAGCTTATTATGTCTATTTAAGAAAATGAGATTGTGAATTCAACACAAACTCTTTTATTGCTTTTGGGGGTTGTGGGGTTTTGGGTGTTGGGGGGATTAATTACACATAATAAGAATGGCATCATGATGCCATACTCATCCAGTGCAAGAATCCCTGAACTCTTCTTAAGAATTCAATTCAATTCTTACAAAATAACATATTTCTCCCATGTTCTCACATCTTTAGGATGGAATCTAGTGAAAACAGGTGAAGTAGCTATGATGGACTGATTGCCTAAGAAGTTATTAAGATTTAGCTTCCATTATGCTCTTCAAGAAATGAAATCACTAACTAAAATAATGAGTAATTTATCCTCAGAATATGCTTTTTTTCGAGCACCAAATTCTCCTCTTCATTAGTTCAAGATGGGAACTCCAATACAAAGGAAAATGTATAACCCAATTTAAATGGCCCGGTTTGAACAATTGCTAAGACACCACAACTCTTGCTCAAGTTGCTCCTACACAATATCTATGGGCATCATAAAATTAGGCAGTGTAGTTGATGCTGGTAAATGTTGAGATACGATGAGGACTTCCAAATGCAAGATTGTTCAATATTGAAAGAGATGACACCACTTGATAATCATCCTGCTTTCCATCACGATGTTGAGTTTTTATTGGAGAGGAGCAATGCATATCTAGAAACATAAAATATGCTCGAATTAATTGTGAGTCTACTAAATATTGATAGATTTACTCCTTCTAGGACCCTCAATATGAAAGCTAAGTCATGGTTGTACTAAGGCATCATGCTACTTTCAACTTTGTCGCAATTAGTGGCTAATTTTGACCACCACTTAAGTGGGGAGTGTGCTATAGCTAATGATGTACAAAATAAAACCATTACCTCATTGTGATCGAAAATCCTTGCAGAAGTAGACATATAAAAATTTGGACGTTGCAAACGAATTTAGCGACTATAACTTGTGTGGCTACTATGGAAAATGCATTAAGCGTGTCCCAATTGTTTTGGGAGAAGAGGGCCTGGTGTGATGAGTAGTGTACAAATAATATGGCCTTCGAAATCAGTTTCAAAATGCGTTTTGGGCTCTGTATTTCCACGTGGGCATAATCTCCTTGTTATTTCTCATCTTCAGAAGACGTAATCTTAGAGGCTTGCGTGCACTTTCACAACCACAGGTAGATTTCTTCGCGCTCCACAAGCCAGAAAATATTCATGCAAAACCTTAGAGATAATTGATGTGCAGTAAGTACTTATAGAGCTAATTGATCTGCAGCAGTTCCTGAAAATACATAATTAGATGTACACCAGCCCATTGAATACCTGAATGTTGCAACACAATTTTGTGTATGTTTTATCAGATGAAAATTGGCGCATTGATCCCTGCCATTGCTCCAAATTGATGCCTTCCAAATTGAAAAGTTTAGAGGGCTCCCTTCGTGGGAAGGAAAGGGAAAGAGCAACGTTTTACAATGGCAAATACTCTTATGTTGCTGGCAAAACGTCCCCCCACACGAAGGCCCCTTCAAATGCCAAGTGTGAAGGTAGAGCGGCTCTTAGAATTTATGAGCAAATGCAGGAGAATAAAGAAAGACCACACATTTCTATTTTTCTTGCTGCATTGAAAGAATGCAGTAGTTCAGGAGAAGTATACACAGGTATGAGAATTCATGCTACTATTATTGATAGTGGGAATGATACAAGCATTGTTTTAGCAAGTGCAATTGTGCACATGTATTTGAAATGTGGTAATAGGTTAGATGCTCATGCAGTCTTTGACAGAATACCAAATCGTGACACAGTATCCTGGAATGTTATGATATTTGGGTATGTAGATAGTGGTCAGTGTGAGTTGGCTTTGACATTATTTGCATTCATGCAAGAGGAAGGTTTTTCTCCAAATGATCGGACATATGTCGCCGCACTGAAAGCATGTGCTGGCTGTGCAGCAAAGGAAGAGAGCAAACATGTTGAAGGTGAACTTCTGAAAGTAAAAATGCTCAAACAGGGCATGGCTATCCACTCTCAGCTTGAAAAGAGAAGGCATGACTCAGACATTTTTGTGGCAAACACCCTGGTGGATATGTATGCCAAATGTGGGAGCATGTCACATGCTCGTGAGATCTTTGACAGGAGACTACATCATAGTGTGGTGTCATGGAATGCTATGATATCAGGGTATGCAGATAACAGGGAGGGTGAATTAGCTATGCAAATGTTTGTCTGTATGCAAGATGAAGGTTTCGTGCCAAATGCTCGAACATATGTTGCTGCCCTGAAAGCATGCACTGCTTGTGTAGGAAATGAGAAGTGTAAAGAAGGTGAAGGGAAGCTTCTGAAATTAAACTATTTAGAGAAGGTCATAGCCATCCATTCTCAGCTTGCAAAGGGTCTGCATGAGTCAGACATTTTTGTGGCAAGCAGCCTGGTGGATACGTATGCCAAATGTGGGAACATGCCACGTGCTCATCAGGTTTTTGACAGGATGCCATATCGTAATATAGTGTCCTGGAGTGCAATGATTTTTGGATATGCAGAGAATGGGCAGTGCATATTGGCACTACAAATATTTGAATGCATGCAGGAAGAAGGAATCATGCCAAATGTTCAAACTTATGTTGCAGCAATAAAGGCATGTGCTAATTCTGCAACAGGACAAATTGACATGAACTTTGGGAAAACAGAGATTCTGCAGAAGGGGAAAAAAATCCACTCTCTTCTTGCAGAGGATGGTCATGAATCAGACATGCTGGTGGCAACAGCCTTGGTTGATATGTATGCCAAATGTGACAACATGATAGGTGCTTGTAGGGTCTTTGACAAGATGATGTATCGGGACACAGTGTCGTGGAGTGCTATAATATTTGGGTATGCTGAGAGTGGTGAGAGCAACTTGGCTTTGCAATTATTTGAACGCATGCAAAATGAAGGTTTCACACCAGATGCTCAATCTTACATTGCTGCACTAAGAGCATGTGCTAACTCTGCAGCAAAACAGGAAGGCACAGACAAATATGCCAAGATAGAGAGGCTGAGAAAGGGCACAGCCATTCATGCTCTGCTTGTAGAAGATGGGTATGAGTTGGACCTGTTTGTGGCAAGCGCATTAATTGATATGTATGTGAAGTGTCAAAGCATGGTACAAGCTCGTGAGGTCTTTGACAGGATGCCAAATCATGATGTGGTATCCTGGGGTGCCTTGTTATTTGGATACACAGAAAACGAGGAGTGTGAGTTGGCACTCCAATTGTTTGCATATATGCAAGATTTAGGCATTAATCCAAGTGCTCAAATCTATGGTGCTGCAGTGAAGGCATGTGCTAATTTAGCAGCAAAAGAAGAGGAGCAAGGCAAAATAGATTATCTAGAGAAAAGCATGGCTATCCATTCACAACTTGCAAAGAGTAAACTTCAATTGAATATCTTTATGGCAACCACTTTGATCTATACATATAGCAAATGTGGCAGCATAGTGCATGCCCGTTTGGTTTTTGACAGGATGATCCAGCGTGATCTGGTGCCATGGAATGCTTTAATAATCGGGTATGCCGAGAATGGGAAGAGTAGCCTGGCTCTGGAGTTATTTATGCACATGCAAGAGGAAGGTTTTGAACCCGATGCTAGGTCTTATGTTGCTGTACTGAAAGCATGTGGTAACCTAATGGCCCTTGAAGCAGGAAGAAAAATTCATGTCCAAATTTGCAATGTGGGACTCCAGCATGACCTGGTTGTGGGAACTGGTTTGATTGGCTTGTATTGCAAATGTGGGAGCATGATTGATGCTCAGCAGGTCTTTGATTCACTAATCACAAGGGACGTGGTGGTTTGGAGTGCACTCCTAACAGGTTATGCCCATCAGGGAGATGCCAAATGTGTATTTGATTTGGTTACAAATATGATGGAAGAAAGTTTTCAACCTGATGCTATCGCATTTCTCGCACTTCTCACTGTTTGCAGTCATTCTGGTCTTGTTGTGAAAGGGAGGGAGTACTTCGAGTTCATGTGCTTGAATTATCTGATTCCTCCTAATATTGAGCACTATTCTTGCATGATTGACCTGCTTGGTCGGGCGAATTGCCTAGATGATGTGATGACAGTGGTGAAGTACATGCCTTTTGAATGCAATGGTGCAATATGGAGAACGGTGTTGAGTGCTTGTCGGAAATGGAGGAATGTAGTAGTTGGAAGACTTGCGTTTGACTCACTGCTAAAGTTGGATGATAAAGATGGTTCATGTTATGTCTTGATGGCAAATATTTATGCAGATTCTGGCATGTTGCAAAGAGTGTGAAAATCGAAGCAATGAGCAGGAAAGCCTGAACCTAGACGGACTAGAATAAACTAGTAAATGGGAGAATGTGCCTCTGCTATAAATGGGAATATTTGTCTGAGATCTTTATGCAGTGATAAGCTGGTGCCTCATCTATCCAAGATCGTGTTTAAAATATTTACAAAGGTGTTCACAAGCGCAAGTGAATGAAAGTTGGAAGTTCCAGTTGTGGAAATAGAGAATGACGAATATGACACGAAGTTGTACAAAGAGTTAAAGTTTCAGCTTGTATTTTTGGGGTTGAAATTGGAGACTACGATTTATAAGCAATAAATCCTTCCAACATTTTAAGCATGCCATAATTCTTGTTGGAGAGTTATATCAGTCGATTTTCTTTCATGCGCCACAAACAGGAGATCCAAACAAAGAAAACCCTCTGCCATGGTATATTGATCTTCCAAAACCATGAACACCATTGTTGTATGTAGTTGTGTGTGGAAATCTTGGCTTATAAGTAGTCCTATTTGGATCTTCCATATAACTGCATTATCCGCATCTTTTCAATCTTACATTTATGTTCCTGCATCTGAGCATCAGAATAGATGGTTGCAATGAGCACGTAAGCAGCAGCACAGCTACAACCCGTATACAGATAGCCTGCAAAGCAACTTCTCCCTGTCACCACACTTCCGTGCAATCTACAAGCACTAAACAGAGATGTCCATTCCATAACATCCATTGACCAGAGTAAATCCTCTGCTTCTCCGAGGTAGCCTGAACGACCTAGAAGATAACTCATGCTATTACAATGATATATATCATGGTTTTAGGGTACGAACGGCCTTACACTTCATACAACGAGAATATAAGGAGGTGCCCACCTTTTGTTTGGGCTGATCTGCCTAAATTAGGCCCAAATAATGCCAATTCTGAAATACTTGTGGGGCACAGCTGCCCCAAATTCCAATGACCATGCTGATCCGTTATTTTTTTTTCAGAACTTTATCTCCTGCACCAAGAAATATCAACTCAAAGCAAGACAGGTTTCTGCCCTTAATGGTGATAGGTTGGTTCTTAGGGAGATGCCTGCCCGTTGTGGTAAGGGAGGTCATGGTCTTTGAACCACTTAAGAGGCCAACTGCTATATCTTGAGTCTTGTGATCCCATTGGCAAACTTGATGGCTCATTATCTTGCTTGAGTGTGGACCTGTAAAATCAAACGTAAAGTTCGGGTTGGTGCAATTCTGATCTCTGCCAATAGGAGTGTGCCACGGGTACATAATTATTTCAGGGAATTGCAGCGTGCAATATTTTTTAGTTACTTGCATTCTTGATGTGCCATTTTTTTACTATTTTTTTCCTGCACATTCTCAAGACATACTGCACATTCTCAAATTTTTTGTCAGATCATAGACACAAATCAACACAAATGGACTTACACAAATAATCCATTGAAAGTAACATTGTTTAACAAGAAAAGGTGCAATTTGATCAAATATTTTCAGATTCCAAAGCAGATTCCAAAAAAGTAAAAAACTTTCACAAGTCGAAGTGTTTGGCAACTGCAACAACAGATCAAACTTCTAGATAGAAAAAGTATCAAGATCATAACAGTAATAGATCAGAGCTTTCTATTTCTCATCATAGTGATCATGATATCATTTAGCTCTTCTCGAGAAACACACTTGCAAAAAGAACCAGGTAAAGAAACGCTTGCATAAAGAAACAGGTAGAGAGCGCACCTAGCCATTTCCCACCTCCAGATGTTGCAATAACTACCTGCAAGACAAGCAGCAACAGATTAAAAGACATGCAACAAGACATGCAACAAGAATAAGACAAACTTACCTTGAATACTACAGAATCCAGAATTACAAGCGCCTTCCGAGCAAGCAAAGGTTTTGCCACGGAAAAAACGAGCTGAAACTTGCATATGACGAAGTCTCAGCAAGAACAAAGTAAAGTTCAGCAAGAAATCATTAGAAGCACACGTCCACATGCAAAAATGACCAAAAATATGCAGCAAAGCATGAGTTCTTGATGACCTTTAGCCGATCTTGCAAAGAAAACCCAAAGAAATCGATGTTAGCACAAAAGCACAGCAAAAAAATCACTCCAAAATACAGCAAATAGCCACATAAAAACATCTGTATTTTAAGTGGATGGGACGTAAGCTGGATTATGATTCTTTGCCCCTCGACTCTAGTCATGGCTTACCTGATGACAAAAAATACTACCAAAGAAGCAGAATATTCAGAAAAGCAGTGAAATTGACACTTTCAGCATGCCTTACTGCAGAAGCAAAGATTGTACCATCATTGTTGAAACAACTACACAACATTGGTTGGTTACATCTCTGTAATGCCTGCAGTATAACATCCATCAGAACTTTAATAGCTCCATCTATTGTATAAGCGAGCTAGAATAAAAGACAGAACCTTATGATGCTTACTGTCCTTGTCCCAAAAGTTATATGCACCGTCGGAACCAGCTGTTACAAAAGTTGCATAAACCTGAAAGTTTTATACCTGTTAGAAACTACACTCCTCTCATCTTCCACATGTTAAAAGATGCCTAACCAATCCTAGCTTCAAAGTACATAAAATTATCAAGTGTGTGACTGAAGGGACCTGGTATCCAGACAAAATGCAAATTGTTAAGACCTAAAAGCATTCCAACAGTGATAACTTGGCCACCTGAAAGATCTTAGCATGTTTGTCACATCCGACTGAAAAAACTGTTATTTCATCATTCCTCCACACCAAACATAGAACCTGGAACTCAATAAGCAGTACTCTCACCTGCGTGCTATATTAGGAGCACCAAGTAAATCCAACCTATGCGCATATCATCAAAAGGATTTCAAACAAACATGGCATCGAGGGTATTAGGGTCTCCTATTTTTTGTTACAATATCAGTATTTTGATGTGGCACTGTAGAATGATATCTTAAATGGTCAGGCCAACAAAACAAGGTGCTGCGCACGGAGGGTTGCCCTCTATGGCCCGAGGGTGAAGTGGCTTAAATTAAATCCACATGTGACCTGACAATATACACAAGACTAGTTATGGAGAATTCTGTGTAAATTGCCATCTTTATAATATTTTTTGATCCATAATGTTACGCAGTCTTTTGAGCCCGACCTGAGCTATTGCCCACATCATCATGCTTTTGTGAGTCTTGGGGGATCGTAATGTGTGGTAGGAGGACGTTATCCTATTTCAGGCCCTGATCATATCCAAACTAGAAAATTGCCCACCTTCGATGGGGATTCCATGTGATTGCACATGAAGAGTATACTTAATGTGTGTAGTATTTTGGTTGTAACACACTCAAATGCCTGGGTCCGGAGGCTTGAAAGGAAAACATTGATCTCTTGTGCACGTCCCTTGCTTAATTCAACGTCCCTTCCAAAAACAGTTTTTAAGCAAGAACCACCTACAAAATAAAGACCAATTTCCTTGTTAGCAATTACCGTTGCAAATACGTTTTCTCTGATATTAAGCACTCAAAGCTCTTGCAAAAATACAGAGGTCATACATACATATAATAAAACAAGACAACCAAATCATAGGAGCTGGCACAAATCTGGAATCCTCGCAGCTCTGTTTTAAGAAGGGCACAATCTGTTTTGGGCTCTTGAATTCCAGAGCATTATCCCGCGACCTCTGAAGCCGAAGATATTTTGTACCCCCAAAGGACAAAGGATTTTTGGCATCGTATACGATCCGCTTAATTGCTACGGATATAAGCCCGAAAAACATAACAGTAGAATAAATACCTGGTCTGCTTCACCACTTTATCTCATGATGCGATGCAAGGTCGCCTTTTTGTGTGGAGGCGGTATGGAGGCGAGGAGGGTGGGAGCAAAATAGGGGCACAACATTGGGCTTTGGAACCACCGCCGCCAAATGCAAAAAGGAGTTCGAAAAAATGAAGCTAAGAACATGGCGAAAATTTTGAAGCCCCCAATTCCTTTCCTTTGATTGGGACCATGCCTTCGGGATTATCAGATTTGCCAACTCTGCGCGGGATTGAATCCACGAAGGCCCTCAAAATTAAGCTCTATAATGAAGCGTTGAAGCTTTCAAAACACCGGACTTAGAGATACGGAGGAGGTCACCGCACTAGTCCCACATGACTAAAAAAATAAATTAAGAAACCAAAGCCATATGAATGCATATAAAAGTGCATATGTACCCCTAGTCATTACACTAGATATTACGTGTTTCTAATACCACTTGTAAATATTGTTAGACCGCAATCAAAGTAAAACTTCAATTGTTCTCAAGCCCAAAGTTCTTGTGCTAGATATTTATTTATCCCTACTATGTAAATTTTGCTAGACATTTTTACATTCGGCAATCAAAGTATAACTTCAATTGTTCTCAAACCCAATTGTGTGTGCTAGCAAATTTTGTTGCGACTATGCAAATCGAAACTTAACAACCTTTAAGTGGCACTATTTTTCACTTGGGAGTTGCCAAATTGATCTGTTCGTTTGGCTTTGATTGAATCATTATAGTGTGTCTAGAAGGTTGCAATTGGTATTTGGTATTTTGCGTTATAAAAGGTAGAGTGATGCAATTTGCATCTCCATTTTAGTTCTTCAACGTATTTATTCATTAAATAAAGTTGCATTTTAAATAGAGCAACATTGCTCGAATTTGCATGCAAGGAAACTAAATGCCGTTTTAGCATTACCAAGTTGATTGTAAATTCCTTGGCAAAGAAGGCAAACATTGGCCCGGATTCCTTATTTTAAGTACCCTCAAAGCTCCAACACTTACGACTTAGTTCTTCTCGATTATTCACACAAAGCGTATTTGTTTGCGGTTTGGATGGTCTCATCTTCTAAAGTCGCATATATTTGGCAACGTCATTTAAGCGCTTTTCTTGAATTGTTGAATCTGTTCATGTCCTTGGAATCCAGGTCATATCCACGGTCGCGAGGTTGTCATAGATCTCCATGAACATTTTCCGGTTCTGAGACCATCAAGGAAAGAAAGTATGAATAAGAACTTTTCTTATATGTTTCATGCCGTTGATTTCCGAAAGTTCCCTAACAATTTCATCTCTGTTTTTAGCCAATAACATCAACTTCTATTACAAAAAGTTCAAAGCAAATACATGTTTTAATTGCGTACGCGGGGCGTCTTCGTCTTTGTTTGTGCGGTACCGCCATACATTCCTCGGAAGACTCACGACTCACCTACACAAGTAGAAAAATCCTTGCAAGCGCCCAGTTGATTGTACCAAGTTCAAGTCCATTAAAATGAAACTGCTCCCGATTGTCCACATTGGGAACAGACCACAAGGAATCCCAAGTTTGAATGTGTAGATACACTGAATGTGCTATCTCACTTTCTAGTCATATTATAGTTCGACCGCTTGGCACTAGACAGTGATACAAGAATGCCACTGGATAACCATAACATAGAAAATGTATTTGTGCCATTATAGAAAGATCACGGACATTTTCTCGAAACTGTTTCTTCATCCTCGAACATTCATAGATAATGATTCGCTTCAACCTAGAGAGATTCACCACCTTCCGACGGGTTGTTTTGCCAAATATTTCTCCGTCGTTCTTTTCTAAAACCAAAGACCAACATTTTAGCTAGCTAATCCTTAACTAAGTGTATCAAATAGATGCATTTTCATTACCCATTCATCAATAACAAATCCTTGAACTGCCGCTTTGGGGCTCGCTCTTCTTGTGGTATTTTGCGGGCCTCGAGTCGCATCGGCCACCAGACGTTTCTTGTGTCTTTCTAACTCAACCTAAACAAGCATTTCAACCTGAATTCAAGACCGAATTTTCAAGTTATTCTTCTCAAACGAATAAAACTTCACGGGTGAAGCATGCTTTGGATCCAAGAACACAACTCATGAGAACCGTTCAACAGCTACAAACTCCTTTTGCTCATCAAACTTAAATATTAAAGGCCGGATCAAGATTATTGAGCATTGCTTAAAGCTTACATCCTAAAATAGTGCAAACAAGTTTATACCAGTTGGGGTATACTCTACTCCATCTTTCACTTTCAAGCTCACACATTCTCAACTTATCTTTTAACTTTTTCTGTTGAGGACCTTCAGTCGTTTCTACATACTTGACAACCGCAAATTACAAAACAGATTAATTTCATGACATAACATATGATGCACAAGACTACAAAGAACTTAAATAGCACCTTTTGCAATTATTGCCTCGTTTGGTTGAAGAACCCCATTTGGAGGACACATGAAGCAGCTCTTAGGTGCGGTTGTTTGAAATCGAAAATCGAACACTTTATGAGGACTTTTATTGCGGTATGCACAAAAACTAGAAATGTGAACTACAATTCAGCCCTTTGGCCAAGTGGTTAGGCAACAAAATCACTTACTTTAAAAGCCTTGCCGGGACCGGCTAACATTTTTTATCTTCATCGCACTTGCACCGCTTGCCGAGGTTCATCGATGAATACAAAGCCTCGGGCATACAGTAGTCCAACGGACTTAGGAAACTACTCTAACAGGTTGAAAAGAAAATAAATATAATTTGCTAAGAATCGAAAAAAGGACGGAACTTACAAAGGAATATAAGGTTTCTTCCAGATCGAATCTCAAAGCGGCTCTTGTTAACGAAATACCACCGAAATGGTATATGTAGATTTAGACACCTTTGGAACATCTCCGACCGCCCCACTCCTCGTCTTTGCCCATTTGCAATAAAACGCTACCGAATGCTGACCGAAGATGATCCTTAAAGCGTAAGCTGATGCCGAAAATTGAAGGCAAGTTCTAGTTTCTAAGCTCCATAAACAAATCCTGTTATGCTTCCCTAGCTCTGCCATAGCCAAACAACAATCGCCAGAGCTCATAAGCGGAAATGATGCCGATGGTCTCTCATGCCGATGGCCTCCATGCATCCAAACTTCCGGTTAGCCGGTATGCACAATTACCGCCCGGCAAGCGAGGGATGACCTAACATTTCTGACACCTTGGGTTTTAGCGGTTTTGGCATATTCTAGGTATATGCTAGCATATACCATGAATATGCCAAAAACCCACATAAACAAGGGATTGCCCCCCTAGGGGCAACCCAAAAATATGATTTGGTAGCATGTGGAGACAGGGATAGGTTCAATACTGTATATGTTTTATACTCAATACGTATTATTCGAACAATACGGCAAAAATTTGAAGTATAATACGTCAAAAATACGGCAAAAAAAAAATTTCGGTGTCGGAAACTTTTCACGTACGTGAAACTTCTATTTTAGTTTAACGCGAAAAAAGATTTTTTTTTTATATTTTTGGACTTTATACGTCCAGAAAAATAATTTTGCACGTTCAGAACCTATCCCTATATGGGGAAGCTATAATTTTAATAAAACTTACAGGTTGGTCATGTGATATAGCAGCCTTTGGCACACTCACCATTCTGTTGATTGCCCCAATAAGGGACATGTGCTCGATTGTTGTTAAAACCAAATAACTTACCTGGTTATCCCCTAAGGTTGCTATCACATAATTGGCTTTAAAGCAGAAGCTCAAGCTTGAGATTCCATCTGATGGAGGTTGTACAACCAACCCAACACATCATGTCAATATGGTGTAGATAACGCCCTGGCCTGAGGGCGTTACCGGAAAAAAAATTCGAGGGCCATGTGGCCATGGCAAAAATGGCGAGGGAGGGCAATTACGCCCGAGCCATTTTGGCCATGGCCACATGGCCCAGAATTTTTTTTTCCGGTGACGATCGAGGGCCGCATGCTATCGCCTTTAACACCCGGCCCAAGGGTTTACACCGCTATGGAAGATCCGCGAGGTCTTGCCGTTTGTAAGCTGCGAGGTCTTGTCGGTGGCTTTGTTTTAGGGCTAAAAGCAGTGTTTTTCTTTGAAAAGGCTTTGTGTTTTAGGTGTCATTTTGGGGATGAAATATGAAGAAAACCGAAGGATATTGAATCGGTGGAGGGATTTTCGTGAAATCTTGTGCCATAAATGATGATCCTAGCGTAAAATGATGATCAAAAGGGCCGGTTAAACCTCAGAACCGAACCGAAAGTGTAGAAGAGGGCAAAAATGCGAAAGTATTGTAATCTCGAGAAGAAGGCAGAGGAGCCGCCAATTCCCGGGCCAGAAGCAGCAAGTTTTAGGTCAGGATAATCCGCCGATTTAATCTGAAAAACCGGGATTTGCCTCAATCCAAAACAGAGCTTTAGTTCAAGCCTAAAAACAGAGCTTTAGTTCAAGCCGAAAAACGAGCCTTAAAAACCACGCAGAAGAAAGCCCTAGAAAAGCATGCCAAGTAAGTTTTCTCGATCGGGGCTATGATGCTTGCATAACGCCCTAGAAGAATCGAGCGCAGCTTGTAACATCCTAGGAGAATCGAGCTCCGCACTGTGAAAAGTTTCTGGGCCAGTCGTGTTATTAGTGGGTAACAGCTGTTCAAGGAACGGTCAAGATTTAATCTAACCGTGTAAACCCGAGGACCGGAGTGTTAAGGAGCTAGAACCACATGACCATATAGATGTGGATAGGCCTAAATCAACATGAAGTGAGAAAATTTCGTCACACCTCGAGAGTAGCTATGCAATTATGTCCCAAAAACTCTGGCCACTTACAAAATGAAGTTTGAAGACCCACCTAAGAAATGACCTCCTCTATGAAATGAGAGATCTGTTGCTTGCCATAGATCGCCATGCCCAACTGCTCCGGAAAGCAGCCGCTGCCAGGCGTAGGAAAGAAATAAAAATGTTTAGGAGAAAGAACAAAAATAAAGAAAACGACAGTGAGAAACGGTGCAGGCTTGTGCAGGCTTTAAGAAGAGTTACAGTTAGATTTAGGCAAGGTCGTGCTCGGATTGAAGCTCAAGGCTTGCCGATACCCAAGGCTTGCCGATTCGTTGGAGCTTAGCAAAAATGCCAGCGCCATAGGATTAAAAAGGGGCGGGAGCACGGAGCTTGGCTATGGCCGCCGTCAAACCCATACTTGGAGCAATCTGTAAGTGCAAGTGCTAAGTTAACTGGAGGTTGTAAGCGAAAACAGAAGAAGAGTGAAACCCTAAACCCATATAAGTATTGTAAATATGGTATTTCAACCAGCCGAGACTCCAAGAACAACGGAATAAGAGATATGAAGAAATATAGCCTCCTTGCTTTCAAATGGCGACGACTAGCTTCTGGCTATGGCTGAACATCCAACCTAGGCTCTAACAAAAAACCAAGCAAATGGAAATTCTTGCACTTTGGGAAGAGAAGATCCCGCGGTAGCCATCGCCATTGCTTAGAACAGACATCATAGATCAGAATAGAAGGACTAAGATGGGTTGTAAGTGTAATACAAACCAGATTCCCTATCCCAACACAAACAAATGGAGTTCGAGGTGTAACCTGCTCCAGAAACTCAGAGCACAAACGGTACTTTGCAAAGCTCAATCCATTCTGTCTTTAGAGTGTTCAGCTCCCAAACTTGGATTCTTTCGATCTTGAACGGAATCTCTGGCATGCACAAGAGTCTTTCTCGATCAACAATTTCTTGTTACACAGTATGAGTGATGGAGATCCTAAGCAAAATGGCAGAGGAGCTTTGATTTCACTCCATTCTTGAGCTTTAAGATTAAAACAAACAACCCCATATGGCAATTCAGTAATGCAAAAATAATCTTCCAACGAGACCCCTGGATCCGATCCAAATTCCCTGGATCCGATCCAAATTTAGCATCTGGTAATGGACATGCTGCCATTTTTCAGGATTCAGTGGATGAATTGTAAACTTCGCTATGGAGCTTGTAGACACACGGGCTTGCAAAAGGATGGGCTCCTAGCATTGCGTCATTTTTTTTAGCCCCCAATAAAAGCATAATAAATGCGGATCCAAGTGTACATCACGGTGAAGTGAAAACGAAGGAGGATGGGCTACCACGTGTCACACGAAGGGCTCCTCAAACAAATTTCATCAAACAATGATAAGTTATCAACCAGAAAATGATAGGATATGAGTGATAGGATGTATGGAAGGTAGAAAAAGTCAAACGTCCTTTAGGGATAGAATCTACCACGTCTTCAAAATCGTGGTTTCCCATGAGTATCAAAATGCCATGTCCTGAACAGATCGACATACAGAATAGAACCATGGGACCCTTAAACAACGAAGCATTAAACCATGACACCGGAATAACTAACTAAATCAATATAAACCCAGTAAGCTTATCAAGTTTCAAGATCTGAGCTATGGGCGAATGCGCAGCCAGTGCATTGCTTCATCTCCTGCTTTTCTCTTCCGCAGTTCTTCTGGTCGTCGCTCAAACAGGCAATTTCCACTCTCAAACTTTCATGCAAAATTTACTGTGTTAAGCTGTTATATAAGTTAGTCTAGTGCAAGAGTTTCTGATAAGTATTGTTCCACTTAAATTTGACAGGATTCATAAGCATAGATTGTGGTGCTGTTGAAGGCTGGGTAGATTCTCAGACAGGAATTCAATGGGTTCCAGACGGAAACTATACAGATTCTGGGGTCAACTCTAAAGTAGGCAATGCGAGTTTATCAGATTGGCTAAGCACTCTCAGGTATTTTCCAAGTAGCAGCATCAGCAATTGCTATGTGTTGCCAGTGAGTGCCGGCCGGAAGTATTTCTTCAGGGCCTCATTTCACTATGGCAACTACGATGGCAAAGGGTCTTGGCCATCGTTGGACGAATCTGTCAATGCGGAGGTAATATTTACACCACAGCAGAGCAGCTTAAACCTGTGCCTCACCAGCAAGGACTTCGTCAATAACGTGCCGTTTATTTCCTCCTTGGAGCTCAGGCCTCTACCTGCAAATTTTTATGATGATAAGACCGACTTTAAGGATTCGTATTTACGTGTGGCGCTGAGGAGGTACTTCAATGAGGACGAGACCGCTGTTGTAAGGTACAAGTTCTAAAATACAGTTAAGGACTATTAAATGAGACCTGTTATTTAAACCTGCTGGATTTTTCTGTTCTTGTAGATATCCTCAAGACCCGAAAGATAGAAAGTGGTATCCCCGTTCATTTGTGCCAGATGCTAACAGAATAAGCTCCAGTGTCTCCGTCGACACTTCAGGTTTCTCAAACGAGCCACCAGCTGAGGTGTTGATGACTGGCTTGGAGGGCATAACAGGTTCTGTTTTTAATTATATGCTGGACTTTGGACGGCTTGATTCAGATGTGCTGTTTTATTTCTACTTTTCGGAGCTGAGATCGAACAGAACAGCGAGGGATGTTCGAGAATTCAACATTGTGATAAGCATCGATAACGGCCATAAATCATCAGCACTTAAGATGACAATCGGGCCGAAGGAAACATGGGATGCATTATTTTGGGGCAAATGGGGATTGTCAGATAATGCGGTTGTGACGTTCACGTTGACTCCAACGAGCAATTCTACTCTCCCTCCCATTTTAAACGCCTTTGAAATTTTCAGATACAACGAGCCCACTGTTACTTTGCCCGAATTATCTCCTTCTCCGCTTCCTCCTCCTTCGCCTTCGCCTTCGCCTCCTCCTCCGCCTCCTGCCCAGAAAAAAAATTCTTCCAAAAAAATCTTCCCTGTTGGTGCCATTGTAGGTATCGCTCTTGCAGGCGGTTTAATATCTTTGATCTGTTTACTTTTGATCGTGTTTTGGTGTCGTCCCAGAAAGCTTCCACCCAACAACCACCTCCACATCGGCTTAACCTCAATCGGCCCAATACACTACTCATACTCTGACATACAAAAAATGACCGCCGATTTCAAACACAAAATAGGTGACGGAGGATATGCTGATGTTTACAAAGGATTTACTACGACTGGTATGCAGTTAGCCGTCAAAGTAATTAAAGCCACATAAAACCAAGCCAGAGATTTCAACCGGGAAATATCAATCCTTTCAGTTATTCACCATTTCAACTTGGTTGATTTTATTGGGTATTGCGCAGAGGGAACCAAAATGATTTTAGTATATAAATTCATGCAGAATAGTTCCCTAGACAGATGGATTTTCAACAATTCTGCCAATCCATTAAGCTGGGAGAAGAGATTTAACATCATCACAGGTGTGGCATCTGGATTGACTTATTTACATGAGCAGTGTGGAAACATTGTTCTTCACTTAGATCTAAAGCCTCAGAACATACTTTTAGATGAGAATTTTATCCCTAAAGTTGCTGATTTTGGTATTAGCAAGTTGCTTGACAGGGATCAATCAATGATCTTCACTCGGACCATAAGAGGGTCACCACTATACATACCGCCAGAATTGATTATGGGGGCTGGTCTAAACGCGAAGATGGATGTTTACAGCTTTGGAATCATAATGCTGGAAATTGTGGCAGGGCGAAGTATTATAGATCTGTCAGGATCAACACTAGCATCAGGATCAACACTAGCAGAAGTTGTCTCAGACATTAAGAATAAAGATTTCTTTCCAGTGGAGCTGGTGGATACTGCCATTCGAGCATCTGTAGATGAGATTGAAGCCAAAAGGGTGATTCAGAATGTCTTTCTTTGCCTTTTGGCACCTGCCGAACGTCCTACTATGTCGTCTGTTCTTCATATGCTGCAGGGAAGGATACCCATCCAAGCGCTTTCTGTTACACAAGAAGCAAACTTGAGGGAGTGTTTTGCATCTAAATGTTCACCTTTGGCATTTGCTGGAGCGCCTCTCATGAGCTACAGTAACAGTAAGAGCTACGAAGCAGAATTTTCTCAGACTTCAGGCAGATAAAACTTCATGTAAACTGTAAAGTACTACTCCACATATCACTCTACATGTCACTCGATGGTTTTTTCTACTCCCCATTTGGGTTGGAGTTCACCGGAAACCTCATAGGGTTTCTTGTTGTAAGGTTTCCTTTATGGAAACTATACGTAGTTTACTTTTGGGAAAACTCTATAAGGTTTCCGCTTTTCAAAATAAAATGAAAGAGTCTAGGCATGTGTGTAAGATTTTGTGGCAAATTTTCAAGATTGTATGACAAAATGTAATCCACCCACATGTGTAAGATCTTATGGAAGATTGTGTTCCCAAATGCATGAGGAGTCTTTTTAGCGTGAGGAGTACGCCAACATTTTGAATTTGAAACTGCATTAGGTTTCAAAGAATGTTATACCGTATTGAATGGATCAAGCCCTAATTTGAATGGCTAAGATCATATGATTGAACCTGAAGGCCGAGATCTATCGCACAACTTCCCACTACTATGATTGATCATGATTTGATCTCTTCAGGGGAAAGGAAAAGGAAAGGGGGGGGAAAGGAGGAAAGGCAGGAAAGGGGCAAAAGGGAAAAGCAAAAGGGAAAAGGAAAAAGGAAGAAAAGGATAAAAAGGAAAAAGGAACGGAAAGGAAAAGGGGAAGGAAAGGAAGAAGGAATGGGGAAAGGAAAAAAGGGAAAACAAAGAAAGGATAGGTGGGGTTTGGGACAAAATTCATGGAAAAAGAAAGAAAAGGGAAAGGAAAGGAAAAGGGAAAGGAAAAAGGGGCACAGGAAAAGACGCGAGGAAGAGGGAAGGGGCAGGAAAAGGGGCAAAGGAAAATGTTAAAGGAAGAGGAAAAAAAGAAGGGGAGGAAAAATGGCAGGAGAGAGGAAAGAGGAAAAAGTGGGGAAATGGAGGATAAAAAGGCAGAGAAAAGGGAAAAGCGGTGACTGAGAAAAGGGTGGGAACGGAATGGAAAAGAAGGAGGGAAAAGGGCAGGAAAAAAGGAAGAGAAGGGAAAGCAGAAAAAGCATGAGCAAAAAAGAAGTGGAAGGGGAAAAAGGGAAATGGAAAAAGAAAAAAGGCACATAAAAAAGGTGGAAAAGGGAAAGAAAGGAGGGTATAAAAAAAAGGAAAAAGAGAAAAGGAAAAAAGGAAAAGGAGGGGGAAAAAAAGGGAAAAGGGAAAGGGTGGAAATGATGAAAAGGAGGAAAAGGAAAGGGGAAAAAATGGAAGGGTGGGGAAAACAAAAAGGAAGGGAAAAAGGGAAGAAAACCAAAAGGAAAAATAGGAAAAAGGAAACAAAAAGAGAAGGGAAAAGGAGGACAGAAGCAAAATTGAGAAAAAAAAAAGAAAAAGGAAAGTGGGAAAAAAACAAAAAGAAATGGAGATGGAGCAGAAGAAGGGCCTTAGGGAAGTGATTTTTAGAATGCACAAAACCTTTTATGAGGAGTTGAGCTAAACAAGCTTCAGCCCATCAACAAGGTTCCTTAACTTATGCCCAAAGATTTGAGCACAATTACTAGTAAACTATATTAGGTTTCCAAAGAAACTACATTTAGTTTCCCTTGATACTACATTAGGTTTCTCCTAAAGTTTTTAATTTGGATAGGAAACTATATAAAGTTTCCATTTTGTAAAATATTAATGGAGGAGTGTAGGCACGTGTGTAAGATCTTGTGGCACATATGCAAGATTGTATGACAACATGCATCAAATGGTGTCCTCTTAGCGTAAGGGGCACGCTAACATTTTGAATTTGAAGGGGAACCTTCGTGAACACACATTTGTCTTATAGATACTTGAACTTGTTTGTTTTCTCCATCTTCATTCAGAGCTCCTTGAGCATCCTTTGTTCATGCAAGTTATAGCTTATTGTCAATCGCATGATGGAGCTAGAGTTCAACTTGGAAGAGGATGAGGAAGAAGTGCTTTCAATGGATTCAACTTCGTCTGATTCAGATGAAAATGTAAGTGATTATGCTTTCAATAATAGTTATGAAGATGCAGGTTTTGAGGGCTTTGTCAATGAAGAGCATGAAGCACACGAGAACCAGCAAAATGATCCCTCGAATGAGGAAGGATGCGTTGCATTATTTTCACCTATTCCTACAATTGCATCAGGTGAAGGCTATGTTTTTACTAAGATATCATACAATTTAATGGTCCATTGCATCATAAATTATGTCCATCCTTCTAGCCAAGATGTGCTTGCAGCAGATCCAAACTTTCCTCTATAGGTTATGTTCGTCAACATAACTCAGGGGATATACAGATCATAGCAAGGTGGTTGAGCTTTCAAGATAAGTTGCAAGTGGATACACAAACAGGTCTTCTCACTCGCATGACCTTTGGAAAATGGCTATTTATCCCACCGTCATGGATGTGGAAGCAAATCATCTTCAGAGCTCATGTTGAAGGGGGTCTGTGGCATTTGCCCATATGCCCTACTTTGGATAATATTAAAAAAATGTGGCAGGTTGGGTCTAAGTTCCATGGCATTCCAGAAACTTATGTGAGACAATGCATAGCAGCTTGTAAATGCAAGATTCGGCATATAATGCCTTCAAGCAGGAAAGAGCTTTTCAATTACGAGGAAGAAGTACCTTGCCACTCTCTAGATAGCCGAGTGGAACAATTACAGGTAGAACACAGGGTAAGATTGATTCATCGACATACAAGGCAGTGGATGAATGATATGTCTTGTGTGGATTATATATGTCATCGCGGGGGAGATGCCCGCAGGTGTGGGCTGCAAGGTGTAAGGCAAACAAGAAGGAGCTTTAAAAGAAGATGTGGATTTCGTCTTCGTACAGTGATGCCAATCAATCCAAGCAAGGATGATAGTAGTTGTGCTCAAATTTACATCCACGTTGGGCATGATGGACATAATCCATGGTCAGAGGAAGATGAATGGTCTCGTCCTTTGCATCCCGCCATTCTGGATGAGGCAGCCAACATGCTAGTGGACACAAGAGACTTCCAAGCAGTCTGGGGTAACATGAATGAGAGAGGGAAGGAGTTATGCACCACCTTCAAACCTATTGAGAGAGCCACATACCGCTTTAAAATGGCACATGAGGATATATGGCGTCTTGCATACCACTTGCGAATAAACGGTACGTGTAGTTTTCTCTAGTGCATTCGTGAAATCTAGGATCTTATTTTATGAAAGGTTTAGGTACAAATCATTTGCTCTATATGTGCAGGAGCACTCCTTGGTTCCGATTGGGATAGGGTGGAGAGTGGAATGGATGCCTGGATGCGATCTGGAAAGGTTATATACCACCAACCTTATGCTCCTACTCATGATGACCCAGATATGCGGCCTTGGATCATAGTAATCCAGGACCAATGGATGCTAGAGCAGGCTATGATGTATAGCACTAATGGGTTTGGACCATGGATTCGACGTTTAGGACAAATATATATGGATGTCCACTTTTTGCTGCACATGTCCCTAATCGCAGCGGCAATGGTGTGCCCATCTTCCTCATGATGTTCACCACGGTACCTGGTGAGCATCATGAGAGGATAGCACTGCGAGTGGCTCTACGCATGGTCCTTACCCGCATGGGAAGTGTTCGACCCAGACCAATTACAATAGACCTTGACAATGCAGAGCGAGCAGCTCTTGATGATATTATTACAAAAGATCCACATTGTTGGCTAGGAGAGACACATGTATCTTGCGTATATATAGGATTACTCCTTCTTGTTCTAATTCTGAGCCTAGCCTGTATTGCCCATAGATTGCATGTCATATTCTTGCGTGCTAGTTCCATTCAAAACGAGCTTGGCTCAAATATCTGCTACCAAAGGTAATTTTATATCTCAAAATTTCAAAGTAATTGATATTTTATGCAACCTTAAACGACTATTCCATCCAGGTCCCAGGATCACAAGGCAAGAAAATATATCATGGTGGAAAGGATATATTTTTCTCGTCTTTCCACCATGATGACTTGCACCAGCAAATGGGAATATCTCAACCACTTAAATGACCTTATTGAGGTTTATAGAGACAACGAAGGTGTAATAAGGTATGGCTTCAAGTTCTCTAAATTGAACACATTCTTATCTGAAGTAATTGTTTAACTTAGCGCCTTATATAGTTACCTGCAGACTAACTGGGTGCTCGGAGGACATTGGGATGGGAAATGACAAAAACATGCTAGGATGTTTTTGCACTTAAATTGTGACATCACGAACCTAACAGAGGTGCAATGGCATATTTTGAAGGTGCAGCTCTTGCAGCGAAAAGTGAACATCCGTATGTTCACATTATTATCTACTATAATTGGATATCCAGATGGAGGATCGCCTCTTGGTGGTTCTATGCTTGAAGTGTGCAGACAACGCCAAGAACTTGGTTAGTAACCACATGATTTGCTAGTTTTCTCCTTCGTCTGATGCACTTCGTGTAAAATATAGATGCAAGCGGACGATTTGGCTATCGTGGATGCAGCAAGCGTCTAGCAGCAGCTGAACGCTTATGTAGGCTCGAAGAGGAGCATGGGGGTATCATCACCCTTACTGATCTAGAAGCTATTGTGCACCATGTAGCATCTAACCCCAGGTATGCATTACCGAGTCGAGATACATGCTGCATATTGTAGTTGTCCAAGCTTTGTCTCCAGATGCAAGCACTTAGTGGCATCAGAGTACTTTCTTGCCATGCACTACCCTAACATCTATAGGGAGTTGTACCCTATGGCAGACCTAGGTGAGCATATTGGAATGGGCCATGGGATGGAACCCACAAGGGAGACAGGAAGGACTCTACGGGAAGTCGCCCTCACTTTGTGGTAAAGAAACAAGAGACACTTGATGAGTGGTGCAAGGTGACTACAGAGCAGCTTGATAGGGTGCAAGTGACAAGGGAAGAGAAGCTCGAACAAATTATCTAAGACGTTAGACGAGACCTCATGGTACTAGGTTCTAGGAACAGTAGGCCAGCACCTGTGAAGTTCAAGGGATCTTATGCACAATCACAGGCTGCTGCGCGATTACACTTCTAAAATGCCAGGCCCTTTGTGGGAACAACCACCTTTACAAACTGGGAGTAGACCAAGGGGTGTTACTAGTGTGCGAGCCCAGTTTCCTTGTCACGAGGAGTTATGATGAGAGTCTGACTCATAATGTCACTCGATATCAGACATATGTTCATTGTTTTAGTAATCAATGTTAAATGCATGTTGTACAATATTGTTGTGAATGGATGAAGAAGGTTTCACAAGGAAAGAAGAAAGTTTTGTATTTCTGTGACGCAATACATATTATAAGAAATGATGGCCAAATAAACACACATAATATACTAGTAACGGTGCCCAGCGTTGCTGGGCATAAGTTGGAAGCCTATAAATGTTTTGGCCGCGATGAGAAAAGCGTACAATAATAATGGTATCCATCATTGTTAGGCTTTACTTGGAAACCTGCAGAGGACGCAACTATCATCTACATGCACACACCTAAAACTACGAATCTTTTGGCCAGCATGAATTCTTGGCCGTCGGATCGGCCTCAAATGTTGATCGTTGGATCACTGTGGTGAACACACTTTGGTTGGACCATACAACTTTAATACTATAAAAATTATTTATTGTTGTTGAGCATTGGCAAAACAAAATGTGCAAAATAGATGGTTCCTTTTTTCAAATTCAGTCATTCCAAGAACATCCAGTATGGAAGATATGGCATGATGATGTAGGGTATTCAGTTGCATGTGTTCAAGACAGTAAGAATGTTAGTCTAGAGGATAGCAATTGTATGTGTTCAAGACAATAAAAATGTTAGTCTCTAGATGCGATATACCCAGGTTGTGTGCCAATATTGACCCTTAAGTCTCTAGACGGGGTATACCTAGGTTGTGTGCCAACATTGACTCTTAATTTATGTAGGGACATATGTCAACGCCTTTAAGCACTAATGAAGGGCGGCAGTTATCAATGTTCAAGCCAGAGGAATTAATCACATATGTTGACCACTAATTATGTCTTTTTATTTCAAGTCATTTTTCCATTATCCTTATGTTATTATCCTAATGTTATGTGACACTTTCTAGGGAATAACATGTTACGTAATACATAAACCATTGAGACTTTCTAGAGAATAATAGGCAAGAAACGTCTAGGGAATAATAGGCAAGCAATGTTAAACACCTATTAGTTGTTTGTGTTAATTAGTAACAATAACACTAAAGAAGCAATTTATATCACCCCTTAGAAGTGTGAGGAAATTATAAGGGAATTTTGTAGTTTCATTCTATTTAGTATTTACTTCAGCAATTGTTCATTCTTTATAGATTTGGAATTCTTTCATTTAATTATTGCGCATTCTTTGAACATCTCCTGTACACTAGTCTAAAATTGTTGTGATATCCCAGCATCAATTAAGAACGTTGGATCAAACATGGGGCTAGCATTTGAAACCTCATTTCCAAAACATGAGCATTCTACATAACAACAACGTTGGATCAAACATGGGCTAGCATTTGAAACCTCATTTCCAAAACATGAGCATTCTACATAACAACAATTCTGCGTTGTGATTTTGCAATATGAAAGCTATTTTAGCATATGAATGTGGTCCAAATAGATAATAAAAAAGCTAGAATAATTTAACACTACAGCACCAAATAAAGATGGAAGGCATTTCAACTGTAACAGAGCTTCAAATCATATGATGGATGTCTTGATATTGCACGAACACATCATTTTCAAATCCATTTGTAAGCAATTTTGAATCTATTTCCAGTTGCAAAATACATAATATTTTCCTAAGTTTTGCTCAGTTCTACACCAAAATACAAAAAGCTCGTACTGCAGACCATTGGCCATCAATGATGCACATTTTACCTTAGAATGTATAGCATATAGGAAGACATGAAATAAAATCTAGTCCAAAACAACAACCAAGCATTACAAAACACTAACCTGCATATGTAGTGCTTGCCAGCTTTCAAATTACGGGGCAGTTATAAATTTGCTAAAAGGATAGCATACTTCACGAATCAATCCCTAAGGTTAAGCCTGATAATTTGAATGCCATTGCAAACGCCTGATAATTTGAATGCCCTTGCAAACTTATTACCTTTGCCAAAATGTGCATCAAAATATTTGAATTGAGAGGATGTTCTACCTGAGATCATGCTGATAATTGTCCTTCCACAGTGGAGGTAGTTACTGCTGAAAATCATATAAACATGCAATTTTAGTTAGAGCCCCACTTTAACTGCAGAGGAGCCATGAATAATCAAATAGCTGGAAGTTGAAACATGAGGAAATATTCGTAGAATCAGACCACCATAAATCAGACCACCATAGCGTTTTCTATTTTCGCTGCCCTCTTTTACAGAGAAATGTAAAAGACTATAAACCATTGAGCTTTTAAGATTTAAATCCCATACACAAATTTACTGATAGTTTTTCAAAGTTTAACATCTTCTACAGCAAATGGCTTCAACAGTTTTAGACTGGCATAGCAAACAACACTTATTTCAGCTCTCAAGATACAATAGAACTCATCACCAAGCTTAAGTTAAGGCATATCAAATTTAAGAAGTTGGCTTTTATCCATGCATTTCATAGAGTAGCTCATTCATCCCAGTCGTAAGGGCATGTGCAAAACGTCCCATTCTGCTACAGAATTCTTAGAAACCAGGTTGTTCTGCTGAAAGAAAAAGGAAAGGTCAGTCTTTCAACAAAGCCTCTTTTCAACCTGAATTAGATCAGAGCAGCTCACAATAATCTTATCTTCTCCCATCCACTTATAAGATGGACATGTTACACATCCAAAAATGCCACTATTATAAGACATAATTTCGTACCCATTCTTGCACACCATTCTAGCCTCAATAGGAAATCTCAAACCATCAGTATCCCTAAAAACATACCTTATTTCTTTCATTTCCTTCATTGGCCTCGTAAATTATTTCCTAGCCATCCAACCTTGTCTATGATCCATCCTTTGCTTGAAATTTCTAGTATTCCAAGTGGTAATTCCATGTATCTATCTCTGTAGAAACCTATTCTGATCGAACAGTGCCATTCTCGCCTTTTCCACATGACCATTGGTATGGCTACAGTTCTTGATGCAAATTGTGTGCCTGACCAGTATATTTCTGTGTCAAGGTCTGGTGAAATGCCATATTCTTCGTACCCTGTGGTTGTGTATGCTCTGTTTTTCTGATATGCTGGTATATGGCACCAGCATAACACATCTCCTTCATCTGAAAATGCCGGCCTCCTGAATAGAAACGATTACATAAAAATTCTCAGTGTTCTGTTCTGATCTTCCAAAAAGACCGCTAACATATGCATGATGCTCTGTTCTTGGTTCAAATTCTAAGTGTTCTGTTTCTAAAACTGGATTTTTCAAGAGATTGCTAACGTATACTAACTGCTCTGTTTCTTGGAAATTCTTTAAGCAACCTCCTCATTTTTCCTAAGTAACGGATGCCCTGCATCCGACAGAGTGCAGATTTTTGGAGGGTTTTTTCAGGGATGGTGTAGAGGGTTTTCTAGGATTTACACCTCTTCATAGGCATGCACATGGCTGTCATATAAATGTGCTATTTACTTGGAACTTAGTCCTTGATGTACCTTCTTATGGTATTTGTTTTATGTATCTAACTTTGTTTTGATTATACAACTTTATAATGCATGAAGCAGTTGTCTAATTTAATCAGTTATCCAAAAAAAGATGAAAAAAGTGTTATATATCGAAACTAGTAAAAGTCATAGTTAAGCAGCCATAGTTTGTCTAGGTACCAAAATATGCATATCAAATAGATAAATGAGTCTGATGTCTGATATAGGCTGCGCACGAGTTCGATAGCAATGTTTGCTATGTCTATCTCAAACTTTCGATACATTCATCGTCCACAAATAAACATTTTTTTCTCTTTGACATAGCTACAAAAGGTGATTGCTGGGCGGCTTGAACCATAGCAATTCTCTCAGCATAATCTGGTAATGCGCTGCAAACATGTAGCAATATTAGACACTACTAACTACTAATTGCATGTAGTTACAAATGCATACTATATGTCTTGTAGGAGTGAGATTTTACTATTCGTCTGGCTCCTCAACATCTTGTCCAATGATATCATCATCTCCAGAGTCTGTATCGTACTTCTCATCTTTGCTCCCCACAGGCAACACGTCTGGCTTCTTAAGTTTTGATATATAATTCTTTGTCACAAGCTCACATAAAACGGAATCACTATCAAATGAGAAACAATGGCATCCACGAACTGCACAAGCCATTAACATTGAGCCTGTTCCTGCAAATAAATCAAGGACAATACCATCTTCTGGACAAAGCATTTCCAATAAATACTCCATGAACCGAATTGATTTTTCAGTGCTTTGTCTTTCGGAACTTGCAAAAGATTTGATGCTTTGCAAATGACGATGATGAATGACAGAACTTGAATAATGTGTACCTAAGAAACAAGAGAAGAAATAAGGCTATGCAAAACATGTCTAATTTATAGATAATAGCTAGGAATAAATTTATAGAAGCAAATGTTAGTACTAAAGAGAAAATAATCAAGAAGAGCTTACTTGCTGATGCTTGAAGCTGTGGTGCTGTGCCAATTCTACCCATAACATGAACCTGTAAAGAAAGTTGAGCAGAAGAGCCAAGTCTGTCGATCTTGAACCCAAAAGGTTTATTAGATACGACGGTGTAAGTCCTTAGAATTTCTATGTTCCTCAATTTTCCAACTCTTTGTACCTGTTTGCATTGCTCTGAAGAACAAATAGCTACTATCCAACCACTATCATCCAAACACAAGTTACCTAGAGAGAAGGCTGCCTCAATCAATGTTTGTGAACACTTATTCCAATCAGGTATCTCACAATAGTCAGCAATGGGAAAGTCATTAGTTGGAAAATCCATTAGAACTACATCAAATCCCCAATCCCTTTCTTTTCCTGCTCGCATGTACCTCGTCGATGGCTTTGCATGTGACCTAGAAAACTCCCTTACTTGTTTGAAAGAAATGCTTTCTATTTTACGATTCAACTCTTCTGATATGTGACAAATGTCAGCACAATGAATTTCAACTGCAACTTTGCAAGTAATTTCAGAGGGTTGTGGACATGTATGTTCAACCTCCATAATCTCCTCATCTGAAACATCAACAACCTTGTGCTTCACTTTTCTTCTTTTTTTTTTCACTTTTTGCTTCACTTTTCTTTTCTTTTGATGAAGCCACATGAGCTTTCAAGAATTCTGTTTGATGGTTATGCCATTCATCCTTCTCTTCTGTGGGATAACTACTGACTGGAAAATCCAACCACTAAGGACAATTGATTACCTCATAGTCGCTCAAGCCTCCTGGCCGATCCAAATTGCCCTTCTCTGAATACATGCCGTGCTCATCTTTCTTACACCACACTTTGATTTGGATAGGAATTTGATGCAAAAGACTTTGTTTTACAAGATATTTGTAATATCTGTATAAGAACAAGAAGTAAGTGCCAAACTTTAACAAATAAACTTAATGAAGAATATAGAATGTCCTGTGGCAGACCCTAGTAGCAGACTTTTCAATTTCAAATGCATCGTTCAATGTCGCACCAACTATCATATCCTTCTCATCGTTTTTGAACATCATTTTCCTATTTTCCAATTTGAATTGACGAAACCAACTCTCTAGATCATCCCCTCTAGGGATTTCAGTCACAATGTTGAAGTCCTCTAAAGTTCTTAAAAATATTTCCTTTGCACGAGATAGTAAATGCTCCAACCACACTTCCTTTTTCACCCAATCTCTAAAATCTTTGTCATTACTTGGAATACCATAAGTACTTGTAATTGCTACACCAGAAGCCATCCAATGAATCCATTTGTCCCTAATGTGATTTGGGACCTTGGCTTTGACCATCTCAATTAATTTTTCCACTGTTATGTTCATGCTCTTAGTTTCTAAATCAGAATGAGTCACAGCATGCAACCAACTACTTCCTAGAGAAGGATTGACAATTCCAAGATACTTGCCCATTTTTGTTATCCACTTTTCATGCACCTTCCTTCTGGCATTAGATCTCATTGTCTCAACATCATCACTTTGTCCAATTTTCTTTATTTCTTGTTCTACATCTCTATCAATGGCACGCTACAGACCAATGAAATAAACAAGCGATCACATATCTTATATGTTAACATAACAGAATTCCCAAATAAATAAACCATGCTCACCTGAAACAAAATTTTGCAATATGCAAGTCTTGGTAACGGATACCATTGATCACCAGCAATGCCAGAAGAATCCTTCAGCTTTAATGATTTGAGATATGAAGGTTCTAATCTGCTTGTGTATTTTTCAGGATTGCTTGTAGCCACCTTATATACACTATACAATGTGTCTTTTAAAGTATTTTTGACCACTCCAACCTCATTCAACCTGTAAAATATGTATCTGTCAAATCAATACCAAGTGAATACATACATAAAATTTAATACATACTCGTTAATGCGATTCAAGGATGATATCAAAGGTCCTTCTTGTATACGATCAACAACCACAAATGATGCCAACACTCGGACATGCCTTGACCTATTAAATGTGTAATTGGATGCAATCTCTTCCATCCATGCTACAGTACGATGATTCCCATCCCAACACAAGAACATGCGCCCACTCAAATCTTTCCAATCATCTGAATTTGCAACTTCTAATTCAAACTCTTCATTTATCTGTCTCCATATAGGGTCCCAACCTGCCTTTATAGTATCATCAACCCAAACATCATCTTTCCTCAATGTTTGCATGGACAAAATGAAAGAACCTTTTTCCTGAACATAACCATCAGATCGAAATACTTCTCGCATCTGTTGAGTGGAACTAGTCACTGTTCTTACTGCCTCATTTTTTAGAATTCTACACAGAGGTATCAATGGTGGTGGTGTAGATCTAGTTAACCTGAGTTGATCCAAGGTCTCAGAAATCATTTCCATCGTAAAGGTTGCATCAAAATCCTCATTAATATCATCTTCAAGACTTTCATATGTGGCAAGTTTTGCATCATGCTGTTTTGATTTGCGCTGCTTCTTTCTTGCCAACTCCTGTTGTGGTTTTGGAATCGGATGTTCCAAATCGGATGTTGTGGTTTGCTCTGATGCATCATTTTTGTTGTCTTCGATTTCTACTTTCTCATTGTCTCCCCCATGGATATCCTCTTCTAGCAATGTCTCTAGATCTTGGGTGCCCGAAGTATTAGCCATGACTTTAACTGCTTTTGCTCTATTCCTCTTGGGTGATTTCAAACATGTGGGCTGAAAATCTGGATTTCTACCTCGAGTGTGAACCATTAACACATCAATATTATCTACTACCTTCAAGTTTTACATCTGCAAAATGAGAAAATTATATTAATTACATATGGCAAGATGGAAAAAACAAAGATGCATAAAATACGGATGCAAGGATGCCACGGCTGCAAAAAAAAAAAAATGTAAAAAAAAGCTAAAAATGGTTGCCCCTGGGGGGGGGTGACCTGGCCTACAATAAAACAGTTTGCAGAATACCAGGAACTCGCTTGTTTCCATTTCCTAACATTTGCTTAGTTTCACTTGCTAAGCTTCAGGAATAAGTTTACTGGTTGAAAAAGAGCAGATATATGAGCAAAAATGTTTATGAAGACTCTGCAAGATGTTGATCTACAAAAGCATGGCTTGCCATGTCACCTAAATTTGCAGGTTCCCTAAACATTTAGGAAGTCTACGAACCATTTCAAACATATCAAACAGACATAAAAAGGAGAGGGCGGCGCCGCCTGGGCTGTTTTGGAAGCTTCATGATGTTTTGGCAACAGATGTGCAGAAACAAATACCTTACAGAAACGTAAAGTTAGGGGGGAGGATATTTCCCCATATTATAAGCTATCTTAAAACTTATAATCTGCTGTAGCTCGCTTCCTATCCTCCGATGCCTGGCTTCATCTCCTCGGTCGGGCCGATAAGCGAGTAATCGAGTTGTGTGGCTACGATGGCCGCGTGGCAGGAAATATCCTCCCTCCCTAACTGCGTTAGAAATGTTACGCCCGCTGGCCCTTGGCGCGGTGGCCGGACCAGGCTTCGCCGGTCCTCGCCGAGTCCTTACCGTAGGGGCTTAACATTATCTCTAACAAATACGTAAACAAATACCTTGTCCCGGATTTAGGCGGCGGCGCCGCTGCGGTGTGTTGGACCCAACTTCGGGTGCGCGTTTTTCCGAGCGGACTTACGGAGCGTTTCCCGAGCGGACTTAAGTGCGTTTACAGTGCATATTTTGCGTTAGTTAAACATAGCAAACTGTTTTGGAACATAGCAAACATAGCAAACATAGCTTGTAGTTTCTAAAGAACGGAGCTAAGCATATCTAAGCAGCTAAGCAGATGGCTGGAAATGGGCCGGAAATGCTATGAAATGGGCCGGAAATGCTGTGAAATGGCCGGAATGGTTTGCTGTGAAATGGCAGCTTCTGATGTGTTTCTGATGACGGGATGGCAGAAATCTTACAGATGTGTGCAAATGCGGTGAAATCTTACAGAAACTAAAATCTTACAGTAACAAATACCTTGTCGATTTGGGCAGGGCGGCGCCGCCTGGTGTGTTTCGGAGCAGACTTCGGAGCAGACTTCTGAGCAATTACAATTTTTTTTTGTACCGTTAACCTTAACAATTACATCATAACTATTACTTAGCTTTTGCATAACAATTACGTCAAGGTATGTGGGTCTGCCTTCCCGCAGTTTCTTGATTCATTCTTCTCAAGAATGGCAAATGGGTTCAGCAAACCTGTAGAATCCAGTTAGAAACTTACCTTGACGTCGTAGAACGGAATGGGGTCAGCCATTCTTGCTTCCCCCGACTGCGAGAATCGATTCAGCGGCGGATTCTCGGCTCGGGGAAGCAAGAATGGCTTCCCCCGTTCCGTTCTACATCACATCATAACTATTACTTAGCTTTTCCCCTCACTAATGCACTTCATATTTTTTTATGATTATGGTGGGCATATTTTTTTATGATTATGGTGGGCATTCATAGCTACAATCAATATTCTATATGGGCTACAAATCCGTTATTGCTAACACTAATGCATCCATTATTATCTACAAACATTAAAGGAGCATACTTTCTTATGATTATGGCAAATCCGTATGACATATCCGTTGACACCCTTAAACTGAAGTGTGGTATTGATCTTAGTTTTCTATTGACCTTTACATGGATCTAAACGAATGCAATGTTCTGGCCTTCACCGAAACTGATGTTATCATCACTTCACCAGGAAAGCGTTTGAGAATCTTTTCTTCTTTTGAAAATGGAGAATGTTGTATGAGTAGAAAATGGCTTTGTGATAGTTTTCAATTTAAATCGGCAGGGCTATGTGATACAATCTTTCAATGGTCGAGAAGGTAGATCCTTACGACTTCAAGAGATTATCAATGATAGGGGTGAAGCTATCTATAAAGCTTTTGCAGTAAATGGTCACTTTGTTTCTGTAGAAGGTGCACCCATTTGTATCAGCACTCCTGAAGCACCAATATTGATTGAAAGTCCTAATCGAAGTGTGTCGAAGAAACCTCTATCAACATTTGAGTCAATCTTTTTGAGCGTTGGAACTAGTAAGTTGAAAAAAATCTGTGAGTCAGTACAGACAGCACAAGAAGTAGAATATCTACCATCTCAGTATAATGGTACTATGGTATTTGAGTTGCCTCCTGATGTGCTCAAGTCCATGACTGGAATTGATCGCAAGATGGACCCATACATTTGGAGCAAACCAGAGAAAACAAGTCAAGCATTTGATGGCGTCGTTAAATAAATGTTGTGGACATATAAGATGCATGAATCCTATTTGTGATTATTTTCTTTCTAGAGGTTTTGCAAACGATGTCCAGTGGAAGGGAACCCTGAAAAAGCAACCTATTATTGGCCCGTTGTCTAGGGATGCAGGTGTACTGGCTTGTGAATATTGTGATGAACAACCTTCCTGCATCGCATTATGCCAATGTATAATATATTATGTATTGCCTGACAATTCCAGGTACACTAGATTGGCTCTTCATGTCGGAAAACATGAACATCCTATTAGACTTCTACCAAGTCGTAAAGAACTGGTGCAAATGCAGGAAATGGTTCAATCAAAGTCTAGTGGATCTGTTGCTAAGAAAGGGCCAAAAGAAATAGAGAAGGAGATTGCCCTGGAATTAACAATCAATAACTTGATATCAACAGAGGAGGCTTCTGATATGCGCATGTGGGACAGAGAAAAAATTGATGGGTTGTTGAGACAACTTGAGCCTCTCTGCTACAAACGGAGGTACTGTTCTGATTATAGATTCCCTTTGACATTGGTAATTTAAAATGTATCCCTTCTAACATTGGACTACTTTTTTATTATTCATAAAGGATACGTCAATGGATAAACAAGACACTAGAGTCTCGCACCACACGGAAAGATGAGATTGGAAAGATTCTTTACTTAAAGCAGTACTGCAAATATCAGTTTTTTCATGGACGAAGTTTCCTTACCAACTTCATGACGAACATACTGGTCGATGTTATATATTCAAATTGTCCACAACTGGTCCTGGATCTGGCGTCGAGCTTGTCAATAGAATGCGCCCTGGAGGTGACTTGGAAAATGCTTGGATTCATTTTGACCATGTTAAACGTATACCTGGATGGACAACTTTGGCTTATGTTTATGATCCTAGGTACTTCTTGGACTTCTTAATCATTTTAGGGAATTGGATAACAGACAGGTATTTACTTCTTCTTTTTTTTCTTTAATTTTCAGTATGCGTTGTCTATTGACAATAGCAACATGTGAGATGAAAACTGAAGATACTGCCTCACAAGTAAAGTTTTGGAAGAAGCTAAATAATGTAATGTTGTTGAAGAGCTCCAAGGCAGCCCAATTTAGAGGATTTATGGCTGATGAAGCTCAAGCTAATTGGAATGCCATTCGTCTGGTATTTAATGATGGTCAACCAATGGAAGGAAGAGAACGTGGCTGTCAATTTCATTGGGAGCAGTGTCTACAGAGACATACAAATAAATTTATTATTCATGAACATAGGCAAGAGCATTTGACCTTATGCAGGGCATGGAGATTAGCAACATCTGCAGAGGAAGCTGAAAGAGCATATCAAAATATTATATCTTGGTGGCCAGGGAGAGCTAATCCACGAGATTTACCGGCATTGGGATCTTGGCTTGCATGGTGGCACCGAAGAGCTAGTAGATGGGGTAATTTCATGCATGATGATGTTGATCTAGTCGCAGCAGCTCAGATACCAAACACAAATTTATCTGAATCTAAGCATGCCAGCTAGTTAGCATCAAGAGGTTATGTCAATAAGATAAGCTTGTATGATGCTTGTCTACATGATCTGACAGAAGCTGTATTACAAAGTGCAAAGTGTAAAGCACATAGAGAACATAACTTTGTTGGCACGGGTCCTGGATTGGCTACATTGATTCGAAGATTAGGCACTCCTGCTGCTAGCAATGTAAGTCCTTCAGTTTGTGTTAATGCAGTCAATTCAGCTGTATTGCATACCGGAATCCGCCCCACAGATCCAGGTTCTGGAGGAAACAACCAAACAATTCTTAAGCGAACTAGAGATAGTTCTGAGTACAATAGAGACATGGGATCAGGAAGTCATCGTCCAGATAAGTGGGCTCATACTCAAGCTAGAGTTAGAGTGGATGCATCAAGAAGACGTAATATAGTATTTGATGAAGCAACATACGTAGTTCATGAGTTTGATGTGGCTGAACAAGAGTGGGCAATAAGAAGAACTGAGCCAGGTAGTAGAGTCAAATGCCAAGGAAGATTGGGGCCAAATGGTAGGAAATGTAATTCCTATATCAATAAGATTATAACGAAATCCACTGCAGCACCATGTTTTACAGGTGCAAGGAAAGCAAATGGAAGGGAGGTTGTACAAAGGTTTTGGTTCTGCCCCGATCATATGCAACACACATGGTATCCCTCTACCAATATAGTACATGTGCCAGCTAGACCTGTTGATTGGCCAGTTTGTACGGGGGTCAAGCTAAGCAGTCAAGAGTTGGGAATGTTAGAGAAGGGGAGTTACTCTATTAGAGGGATCAACTCATGCAATGCTGCAGCTTCTAGTGTGCACAATGATTGCAACATGGCAAGTAAGCCCATGACAATTATGGAGCGATTTGGAAAACGCATGAATAGAAGGACAAAATTGGGGAAGGATGCAGAAATCAGACTTGAACAAGCTCTGCAGTTATAATGTGAATTGGTTTCAACGATCGTCATCACACCTTATTCACATGTTGACTATTGCATTAGACGACCAAATGAGACTTACAAGGTCAGCATTTGCAAATATCCAGCATGCACTTGTGCAGATTTTCAGGCTCGAACAATGAAGAAGCAATATACTCCATGCAAGCATATAATGTATATCCTTGTAAGGGTATTAAACCAAGATCCAAGGTTGTTAATCGACATCATCCAACCTGTACTTACAGCTGATGTCCTACGATCAATCCTTTGATACATGTTAGTTTGAGACATGTTAGTTTTTCCATATAGTTCATTAAATAAAAGTGTGTCAAGATTGTTTCATTTACATTTTGATGCCACTAAATTGTTTACAATTTCGTCCATAAGGAAAAAAAAAAACCCTCTTAACCAATGAAAAAAAACCCTCCAAGAAGAATCCCCCCGCCTCATACATTGGAATTGCAAGTAGAAGGAAATTCATGGACAAAAAAAAGAAATACAACAGATATAATATAGAAAAGGCACTTATCAATATATAAGGAATAGGTGGATGGCACATATCCTCCACGAAGTGTTGCGTCTGGACAAAACGGAATATACCATGTGGTGTGAATGAAACAGATAAAGAGGAGTGATATGCGAGGACTTTATCTACGCCCAATTTGGGTTATCCAAAAAACAAATAGAAACTTAATATAGTTTCAATCAGGGAAAATTTTAAGGGACCTATAATTTTGTATAAGTACTAGAAATGGAGCCCAACATTGCTGGACATAGCTAGGAACTATAAATGATACACTCTAGAGCAAATTGTTAAATTAATTTATGTTTTAAAATCACACAATTAAGAGGATTTGGCCATATTTTCAGTTTTCCTTCGTTATTTCTTTTTCCTTTTTCTTTTCCATGATTTTATTTTTCCCTTTTCCCTTTTCCCCTTTCCACCATTTACACTTCTATTCTATTGCTACCATCTTCCTTTTCCCTTTTTTTTGTTTTCCCTTTCAATGTTTTCAGTTTTCTAATTTCACGTTCTCTTTTCTCTCATTTTTGTATGCCAGTTTCCTTTTTCCTCTTTCACCATTTCTCCACCTCTTTTTCCTTTTTTTCTTCCTTTTCTATTTTTCTATTCCCTGCTTTTCCCTTTGTCCTTTTGCTCTTCATTTTTGTTCCCCTCCCCTCCCATTCTTATTTTACCCTTATTCTCCTCCCCATTTTCCTTCCTCTTTTCTGTTTACCTTTTTTCTATTTTCCTTTTCTCTCCTCCCCTTCCTTCACTTCCCTTTCCTTTCCCCTTCCCTTTTCATTTTTCCCTTCCCCTCTCCTCTTTTTCGAGCTCTTTCTCTCTTTCAGTGTTTCCTATACCATTTTTCCCTTCTATTTCCCCCTCTTCCTCTTCCTCTTCCTTTTTCTTTTCTCTTTCCCTTTTCTCATATCCCTTTTTCCCACCTTTTTTTCTTCTCCTTTTTTCAGTGTCCTTTTTTCCTTTCCCTTTATTTTTGTGTCTTTTTTCCTTCTTTTTCCCGCTCCTTTGTTCTTTTCCCTTTCTTTTTTTCATACCATCCCTTTTCTCCTTTCCTCACACTTTCCCCCTTTTGTTTTTTTCCCTTCTCTTTTTCCCCGTTTCCTCTTCCAGTTTTCACTATGCCCTTTTTCCTTCCCTTCCTCGCTTCCAACTCCCTTTTTCTTTTCCCTTTCGCTTACCCTTTTTCTCTTCCCTTTTTTTCGTGTCCTTTTTCCCTTCCTTTTTTCTCCTTTTCCCACCTTTTTCCTCATCCCCTTTTCCAGTGTCCCTTTGCGCTTTCTCGTCCTCCCCCTTTCTTTTCCCCACATTTTTTTTCTTCTCCTTTTTTCCAGTGCCCTTTTTCCTTTCCCTTTAATTTTATGCCTTTTTTTTCTTCCCTTTCCCCCTCCTTTATACTTTTCCCTTTCCTTTTTTCCGTACCTTCCCTTTTCCTCTTTCCTCACGCTTTTCCTCTTCCTTTTTTTTTTCCCCTTCTCTATTCCCCCATTCCCTCTTCTAGTTTTTTCTATGCCCCTTTTCCTTCCCTTTCTCGATTCCCTCTATCCTTTTCTTTTCCTTTTCCCTTTCCCTTCTCCCCCCCATTTTCTCTTCCCCTTTCCCTTTTTCTCCTCTCCCCATCTTTTTCCTCTTCCCCTTTCCCAATGTCCCTTTTCGCTCCCTCATCCTCCCCCTTTCCCTTTCCCTTTTCCATTCATTTTCCCTTTTCTTTTTCCTTTTCCTTCCCTTCTCTCGACCCTTTCCTTCATCACCCTTTTTTCCCTTCCCTTTTACTCATGTCCTCACCCTTTCCATCCTCTCCTTTTCATAGTGTCTTTTTTTCTTTTTCTTTTTTCCCTTTCTTTTCTTTTCCCTTTTTTCGTGCTCTTTTCCCTTTCCTTTTCCCTTTTCTTTCTTTCCCTTTTACTCGTGCTTTTTTACCTTTCACTTGGCCCTTTTCTCCTCCCTTTTCCTTTTCCCTTTCCTCCTTAGAGATTATTGCATGGCCAATCACGGTGGTGGGAAGTCGTGCGATAAATCTCGGCCTACGGATGCAATCAGATGATCTCAACCATCCAAATTAGGGTTTGTTTCATGACATACGCTAAAACTTTATAATATAAGATAAGATAATGAATTGGCTATTCCTTGTAAAATATGCGCCCAAAAGTGTAGCCTAAACTGGCCATTTTTCCTATTTTTTTCTAATCTGGCTACAACCCAATTGGCGATGTTTGAACCAAATATCTAATAATTTGTAGCTCAAATGACAATTTTTAGCTAGATTCTTATTAAATATAGAGCTACTTACTCGAACATAAAGAATTCGCTACCCTATATAAATGTATTTAAGTTACATGTATGAATTTGAATTCATACCACATGTATTTCAATAATGCACATATTGCTGGTAGGGAGAATCAGAAATCGGATGCCGGAGTCTTCGTAAAAAGGATTGAAAAGTGCCTCGACATTTGATTTTCCAAAAGAGCGGGATCATTCTTAGTTGGCAGATATATTTAGGAATAAAAATTTCTAATAATGTTAGCCCCCATAAGTGACAAATTTATGAGGGGGTCTCTTAATGAGTTAAGATTTGGCGAACTTAAGGCATTACAGGATTTGGCCAAGTGGCCTAAATGGCCATTCCATAAGCATATCTAGTCCTCACTTGGGACTAAATTGGCCCCAGAGTCAATACCACTCCAATGAGCAAATATCTAATTGGCCATTCTAATGTCGTAATATGCAATAAAGTGACACGAAATGGCGAATCTGCAGGTAGTCCGTGGCATCCTACTCAAGCCGTTCGTCTCATTTTGCCTGAACCTGTAATTTGTGGCCAAATGGCCCGCCGGGGCCACTAAAATTTTCGCTGGTTTCAATTTGAAAACTATATTTAGTTTCCCAGGAAACTATATTCAGTTTCCTGGAACTATTTTCAGTTTCTCTTCGAGTCTTTCTATCATGTCTTTTTCGTTGAATTTGCAATGATTTCAGTTGCAATGATTTCAAGTTTGTGTATGTATGCTTCCATATCTGCAGCAAATCTAATCCGTATACAAACATTCTTTTCCATTTAATGCACCAATTTTTTCAAACCAATTTTTTCAATCCAAATTTGCAATCCGGCAAGAATTTGAACCTAAATTATGAGGGCAAAGATTTTGAGCGCATGACGGTGTCGCCTTGATCTGGTATGTTGATTCTTGTTCTTGTTGATTGTAGATTTGATTCTTTGATTGTTGATTCTCACAAATCTATTCCTCCTCCCCATCAATCCGACCATTTTCTTGCTTCAAATGCTTGATTCATGGTTCTGCATTCTTCCATAGCCTCAAATTAAAAAACCCAGCGAGAAATATTTCTCGCGATTCCTTCATTTCCATTTTTGAATCCCCATTTTGCCTCTTCAAAATTGGAGATGAATCTATTAGAGCAATCCGGCTATGGCTATCAATCCCCTGCCTTCAAGCTTCCGCTAAGGGCAGAGCATATAATGGCGAGATATTGCCCAATAGCACCGAAGCCTGTGATTCCCAAGAAAGAAAAAGGAGCTATGTCTTCGCCGAATGCAGGATTGAGAAAAAATTTGTCAAAAAAAAAATTCTGGAGCAAATTTATGGATGCCTGGAGCCGGATTTGCCGTAAAAAGCTATGGCGAAGGGCAAGAATCAGAGACAAGAACTGATGTAGTTACTCTGCCCCTTCTTCCCGAAACTCCTTCCAATTCTCCTTGCCAATCTTCAATAACGTCATGCTCCTCAGAAGGAAGCTCCAGAGATATAGAGGACGAAGATGAAGAATCATTAATTCGGTTGTGCTTATCGGCAGGAAGATCTTACGAGCCCAGAAAAGAAGCAAAAGAGGTACGCCGGAATGTATGTTTTTTTTATAGAAGTCCTAGCTCAAACAGTTCTGGTGATTCTGTAACCATGGAAACTCTTGAAAAAGCTTACCTTTCTTCTCCAGATCCAATTTTGCTTACGGACGAGCAAAATTGCAAGGTACAAGGGAGTGTAGAGTATGCAGCAGTGTTGCTTAACCAGAGGAGAAGGAATGTATTCTGCAGAGGTAGCGAAATGAGGAAGCATTTATAGTGGAAACGAGGGAGAGGGCAGCGGGATTCTGAGCTGCCACCTTTTGGATCGAAGCTGCTGCTGCCTTTTGGATCAATCCAAAATCCGTCTCGCTGCCGTTTGTATCAATCCAAAATCCGTCTCGTTGAATCCTTCAGTTCCAGAGTTCCAAAATCCTCTGTTCTAATCATAATGTGGCGGCCTTCAACTTCAACTTTACCAAACTGGCCATTTCTTATGAAAATTTCTTGATATTTTACTCTTGCAAGAACACTATCCACCGCGTGAATAATTGCTTCTTCAAGCGGTTCAATGGTAATTGGTTTAATGCTTCTAAGCTTAACACCAACATGTCGCGGAACTCCTGAATTCTTTTGCACGACATGCATTATGCCGATAGGCCTTTTCTTCAGAGCATGAACCTCTCTAGTTCAAATTGTACCACTTTTACGAGCTGGGTTACTAGTTTTCAGAAGGGAAACGATTCAGAAATCACCGTTGAGGTCGACTATGGGCTAGAGCGTGAATGGGCATTTCTGAAAAAGTACTGCAGGGATCTAAAATGCCAAAAACATTCCCAGTCTCGTCCCGATTTCAGTTTTGTTTCAAGGGATACCGGGTGCCTGAATCTCTAACCCCCTCACAATTTTGTATCAAAACTAGACTTAGTTATACCTTGAGAAATGCAATAATTCCTGGAATGCCCTTAGAAGATGAGAAATGCAAATATGTAGCACAATAACAGGGGGTTACTTTTAGATTTTTATACGTTTTTTCACATGGTTTTTCTATGATTTCGTTGTTGTATTCGTTGAGGTGTACTAAATAGTATTTATAGAGTGCACCCTTTATGGGCGTTGATTTTGGTTGGAACAATCAAGGGTTGTTGTTTTTCTCTCACATGTGTTTGTGCATGAACACTGCGCATGTGTATGCATGTGCATATGCATGGTGCATGTGTGCATGTGCATGTTCATGTGCATGTGCATGTATATGCATGTGCATGTATTGTGCATGTGCAAGTGCAAGTGCATGTGCATGTGTGCATCGTGCATGTGTGCATATGCATGTGTACTTACCCTCTTGGATTCTTATTGAAGTGGATTTTACTACCACGAGATGGATTTTTTGCTCACACTTACAAAGGTATTTGTTTTTAATGTTTCTTGATTAGCATAATGTTTTTTTTACAAGGTATTGGTTTTCGATTCTACAATGTAGTCTTTGCAAACCCCCTTTTGTTTCCTTCCTAAGATTTACTGCAGATTCAAGTTTAGGCCCTCTGTTTGCTTCCAACTCTTGGATATTCTTGGCTGCGGATTGTTCATAGCAACCCGGCCTTTAGCTTCAATCAACAAACGGATTCTTATGCACACAGGCCGGATTATTCCACGCCCTTTTTCCCATGTCACCTTGGTCGGTCAAGCGGTGGCCACAAGAATGCATTTATATTGTAGGTTTGGAACTTTAATCGAACCATAAGGTGAATCATGCATTACCTTTAAGCTAGAGATGGAAGGTCGTATTTAATTAAAGTGGGACAAATCTCGAATTTTGGGACTCAGACTGAAAATGGGACTCATAATGACAAATTTTTTACATTGAATTGTTATTAGATCGGGGGGGGGGGGGGAAGGGGAGAAGTTGGGGAGAAGTTGAGAGAAGTAATGGAAGGGGATAAGTTAGAAGAAGGGGAGGGAGGAAGAGAAAAGGGGTTGAGAAGGGGGGGGGAGGGAGGAGAGGTGGCAAGGGAGGAGTGAGGGGGGAAAGTAGAGGGGGCAAGGGGGAGGTGAGTTGGAAGGGGGGTGAAAAGAGGGGCAAGTGGGAAGAGTTGGGGGGGAAGAGATGAAGGGGAAAGGAGAGGGAAAACCAAAATAACTAAAGGGAATATATCCCCTTGAGATTAAAAATGATAATATTAAAATATAATTAATAATTAATTTAATTAAATATAAAATACTTTAATTAATTTAATAAAAAAATATAAACCGTGTTCTCGACTACTGAGTCGAGAATTGAAGAGTCTTTCCTCTGCAAAGCAATTGGACCTAACTCCTCCAAGCCGATATTCACTTAGAAAAAAGCTGGACAGTTCTCAGACACACTGCCCATCTGACGCATCCTTTTTCATGCTGACTCAAGCCGTTAAGGCATTTTTTATTTTATGCCATTCCTTTGTAACCGAGCTAGAGTAGACAAATGCATAATCTCTTTCTCAGCTCCAAGAGCTTCACCCATTCTGCAAAAAGCTTTCCGCCACATGCAGACCTTTGTTTTATTTGAAGGTAGACCTATGCTACCCGGAATAAGGAAAAGACAATGCTACTTCAAAAAAGGCGAGGCCTGATTTGGAAGGCATTGAGAAAGCCTGATTTGAATCGTGAGATTTGAGAAGGCCTTGAGTTTGAGAAAGCCTGATTTAAGAAGCAGGTTAAAAGGCATTGGCATGGATTAAACCCGGTTTAAGGCTTTGGAGGCAGGTTTAAGGCTTCGGCATAGATTTTGATAAATCGAGTCCGAGATTGATGTTCTCCTGCTGCACCAAAGCAGGGTTACGTCAAGCTTCTATTCAAATCTTGGCGTAAAACTTCACCACGGCTCGAGAAACCGCTTAGGAACCAAGATCGAAGCCACTGCTTAGATGCTATTCCTTGTGTCGAAGAAAAGGGTTTAAGGCTTTGGCACAGATTCAAGAAGTCGGTCTAAGGCTTTGGCACATATTGAAGAAGCCGATTTAAGGAGATTCAAGGTTATGAAGGCCCAAGATCCGCATTAATGCATTCAAGGCCAAGTCGAGGAGAAATCCGAGATATACATGCACTGGCCGAGGAGGCTATGGTAGAGCTCTCGGTTCGGCATCAAAAGAATCGCCGGTCGATTGAAGGATTTAAGCTCGAGGTCAGCGGTAGGAAGAGAGATAGAGTAGCAGATCGAAGTTATATGCCTGATGCAAAGGCTTCATATCGATGCGCTTGAAGCGCCAAGCTTGAAGCCGCCCTTAGGCGCCTCCGGCGGTGTTGTTCTTCAAGAAAGCGGCTATAGGCGCCCATGATTTCGTCAATGTATTCAGCGACGGTTTTGTGTCATTTGGATCTAATAGGGTCTCTCCCGTTTACGCTCCTTAAGCACGGAATCAATCGGATGTCTGCATATGATTCATAGCATGCAAAGCTTTTCTAGATTGGTTCTCAGACAAGAATAAGTTTGAAATGAGGCGATGCACATGGCTAGCAGAAGGAATGAGGGCCATACCGTCTACAAATGCTCCGCCATAGCCATTAAGAAGCTCTATCATTCCTTTTCGACGGATTCGTGGTTGCAGATCTGCCGGAAACCAGAGTGGTTTCTCCTTTCCAAGTGGTACAACATGATCTGCGGCACAAAGGTGTGTACCAAATTTCAAAATTCAAATATTGGGGGGAAAAAAAAGCGGGGTATAAGAAACAATTAAATAAGTCTTGAAAATAAGTCACGTAGAGTGAGTTTTGAAGTTGTCATAATATTTGTATAATGCATTATTATTAGTTGTAAGGGTAAGTAGGGTAAATTATTTTTCAGTTGTTATAATGTGCATTATAGGTGCATATGATGTCCATTAGATAAATACATGGGGAGGGTCTATTTATCATAGAAAATACATAGGAAATTTATGGGGAGGGCAATTTTTCATAGAAAATACATAAAATATTGTGTTTATTAAAAAATACATAGTATAGTATAGTGTGTGATAATACTAATGTGTGCTAGTATAAAATGCTAATGTGTGCTAATACTAATGTGTGCTAAAACTAATGTGTGCTAATACTAATGTGTACTAATGTATAAAAATGTTAATGTGTGCTAATACTAATTGTGGTAGTATAAAGTACTAATTGTGTGCTAATTGTGGTAGTATAAAGTACTACTAATTAAGGTGTGCTAGTATAAAAATGCTAATGTGTGCTAATACTAATGTGTGCTAGTATAAAAACAATTGTTAAATACTAATGTGTGCTAAATACTAATGTGCTGTGAGAAAAACAATAAACTACGGTGTGATAGAATAATAAACTATGGTGGAAAATTAGATGGATAGATAGTGAAATGATGCTCCGCAAAAATAATCTCTGGCCCTTGAAATTGCCTTTTTACTCGAGTCGCCGAGAAAGGCCCTCAAACGTTTTTTAAGCTTTTGGACGCCTTTTCGGCTCGAATCGAGAAAGGCCTTCCGACCCCTAAAACTTTGTGTTTTTAAACTTTTGGCTGCCTTTTCCATTTCTTGAGAGGAAAGGCCTCAATAAAACACTTCGTTTTTCGCTTTAAAAATTTTGCCTTTCTCATTCATGGAATTAAGAGGTATAAGCACCAAAAACTGCGTTTTAAGCTTTGGTACGCCTTTCGACTCACGAGTGAAAGGAAAACCCTAAAACCTGCGTTTTTAAACTTTGAGCTGCCTTTTCGACTCAGTGAGAAAGGCCTTCTGACCCTAAAAACTTGTGTTTTTAAAACTTTGCTGCCTTTCTGGGCGAGTCGAGAAAGGCTCTATTTAATATTTTCAAAGCTGTGTTTTATTTTTTTTTTTTTACTGTAGCATCACTTGACTAACTTGATTTTGTCTCTTACGGTCTTATCTCGACCAGATAGTACATGCTTGGGGCAATGAAAAGGCCGTTCATTGAAGAAAGATCTTGAAGAGGGTGGGTGACATCGGGTTGGACATACAAGCACGTGGCCTATGAAGGAACTCCTCATACAAATTTCTATCGTCCCCGTAAGGTTGCTCCGTGACTTGGGACAGAGCTCCACTGTATTGCTTGCACTAGGTGGTTCATGTGTGAAGAGGGTGTAATCATTGTGATAATACGACCACGATGGTCTCTTCACCCACTGTAATATATAGTGTAATGAGCCCATTTATAAATATAAGGCGTCTCAAAACTAGTATTTTTTGGTGATTAAGTAAACAATTTGCTTAATTTTTATTGGAATTTGTGATCTCTTGTCTACCCACCTAAGAAAATAGAGCCAAAATGTCTTGGTAAAGGAATTCACCCTCACGCGAAAAACTCTTATTTTGAATGACAAATAAGCCCCAAAAAAGGGACTCGACTCGCTATCCGAGAAAACTGGGAGAAAGCTTGGATGCACAGTAACAGACAAAAATTCGAATTAAGGACAGTTTTCGGGTCGAGGTGCTCCTTTTTGTGTAAAATAACAGGGTTCCGAAAAAAAGTGGGAATGGAATGAGTCCCACTTTAATTAAATACGACTTTGGAGCATCTAAAATCATATGGATTGATAAACAATGGTGTCATTGTAAAAGAGAAATAGGTGTAGCGGAAGTAACAATATGTAGCATAATAACAGGGGGTTTTCTTTGTGTTGCAAACTTTATGACTTTCAGAATAATGGGATCAATCTGCTCTATCTTTATGGTAACTTTTACTTATGTTCTATTTGTTTTATTGTGATCAAATTCAAAAGCTACAGGTGATGAAAGCCTCAAATGAATTTTAGTTTTTTTCTGGTTTGAATTCTAAAATTTTTGTCACACTGGGGACGCCCTAAAAGGCGAAGAGGGGCCAAAAAATTTTTTTTGTAACACAAACCATTAACATCCAACATATAAAAATTAAATCCCCCAACACATAACAACCAACACATAAAAACTAATATATAACAACCATTGACATTAACAACCAACACATAACTACCATTGACATTAATTAACACAACCATTGGGTCTAACACATTTAAATTAAAATCTCCCTTAGACCCCCTTTGGTTTCGGTGCATATTCACACGGGGGGTGACTCCGGGCAACGAGAGCTGTTGGATAGGCATATTCACCCCTTATTCCTTAATCTATACCGTACGTAAAGTTCCTCGTTTGTGGGGTATGCAAGTACAAATTTTCTATACTGTATAACAAGATTCGCCAAATACTATAAGATTTCAAGCGGAATACTATTTGGTGTTGATTTCGTACGTGCAAAATACAATTATGAGGGCTCTCGCTGCCCTACGTCACCCCCCGTATGAATATGCACCCAAACCAAAGGGGGTTTAAGGGAGATTTTAATTTAAATGTGTTAGACCCAATGGTTGTTTTAATTAATGCCAATGGTAGTTATGTGTTGGTTGTTAATGTCAATGGTTGTTATATATTAGATTTTATGTGTTGGTTGTTATGTGTTGGGGGATTTAATTTTTATATGTTGGATGTAATGTATTAGGAATAAACAGTAAACAGTGGTAGAACTTAAAAGCCTATACGTGTCCTCCACTTTGGCTGCCGCAAGGTAGTGGGATAAACTAGCTATTCTGTACAAGATTAGTCTAGTATGGACCTTAAACAAAGTAATAAAAAAACAATGGGACTATGGTAGGTGGAACTCCTAATACACTGGACAAAAGGAAAACATTAAGAGGAGAAGCCCGTACCTGCAGCCAATCAATACATCATTAGCCTGATAAGGGTAAAGATGCAAGGGCCAAAAGGTACCTTAGGCTTCTCGTTTATCAACCGATCACCTAATGTAGACCTTTTGCCCAAAGATAAAAAATATCTTAGAATCTATTGACATAAATCTTGACAAATAAGAGAGCATAATCCATATATTGGATACAGATATAGAAAAATCCCGAGAGAATATATTATGGTTCAGAGGCAGATTCTGCCATAAGCTAAATATAAGCCATTAACATGAAAAGAGGGATCAAGTTATAGGAATCAATCTTCCAGATTCATCCTATGTTCAATGAATTAGCTATAGCTTTAAAATACCCATTTCCAAAATCATCCAGCAGTAATTAGCACAGTAGCATCAAAGTGCTGCTAGCAATTATTTTTAACAAGTGCATGCTTAAGCGGATCCAGTACAAGCGTACCCATAATGTCATACCTGAATATATGAATATAAGGAAATGCATTGCATTACCTGGTTAATTGTGGAGTTAGAATCCATAGTCTTCTTCTTGCATTAGAGTGATATGAACAAGAGCAGCTTGAGAAACTTCCCCTTAGCATTGTCTACATTTCCAGCATGGTGAATGCCATTAGGCAACGGTAGGACACAGCCAAGCCACCGATATCTCCACTATTTCCTGAGGTAAGCTCCATAATTTGAGACGAAGAATCCATATGTAAATGGATACATACTTGCCCTATGTTTTTACGAACAGGGAAATCCAAATAGCAGATGTGGATCTATATTATGAATAGATGAACTGAACTCAGCAGCGCCTGCCTACAGCCTGACGTTCAAGCCTAAAATATAACCTAATCACAATGAAGATTATCTCTGAAGCTACTGCTTGTAGCATGCCGTTCCAGCCAAGAAGGAAGCCGGATTTGCAAAATACGAAAAAGCCCCTTACAAGAGAAGCTAATAAGTAGATGTGGATCTATATCTTGAATAGCTAAACTGAACCCAGTAGCGCCTGCCTACATCATGACGGTCCAGCATAAAAAATAACCTCATCAGCAAGAAGATTAACTGCTTGTAGCGTGCTGTTCTAGCCAAAAACGAGGCCGGACTTGCAGAATATAGAAAAGCCCCTTATGAAACATATTCAAGGCAAAATCCGAAATCAAATATGCTCTGTAAGATATATTCTTGGGAAGAGACCACATAAAGCCAGCGGAATATCCCCTTAGCCTTCCCATCAAAATTTCGAAGGCCACTTAGGTATAACCATAATGCACATTGTGAAATTAGCCATACATATCAACGTGGAAGTATTCATTTAAAAAAAACCCCTGGTTTCTCTATGCATACACATATATGTTATGCCCATATCTGGACAATGGATTTGCCACATAAGCAAATTGATGCCCAGGTCGGCCTGGATTACTATAAGCCATGTGAGTGTACACGTAAAGGGCTAAATCTAGACATTCAAGTTATCCTTATAGCTAAGAGCTGCCCTAACAGAACTTATATGTGCTCAATTGCACAAAAATTTCCAAGTCTAATTGCCCAGGAGGGATAGTCAACACAAAGGTTTACTGGGTTTACTCCCTCACTGGTGCTATTCAGTTACATTCTTGTAATATCAGTAAGAGAAGCTAACAAGTAGCATGTATATATATAAAAAAAAAAAAAAAAAGGGCCATGCCCCTAGAGTTGCCCCTAGGACCTAGACTTCCTAAGGCGGGATTAAATCCTGCCTACAAAGTGTGCATGTAAGGCAAAAGTTTTGCCCAACGGATGTGTGGTGAGTTGGTATATGCCTAATAATGCCAAAATAAATGTGCATTTGGTCATGGGTTCAAACCTTGCCAATGTATGTTTATCTTTGGGAGTTGGTTATCGGGGGTATACGATGATGATCCCCGACGTGGTAGAACTTAAAAGCCTATACGTGTCCTCCACTTTGGGCCGTAAGGTATGTGGGATAAACTAGCTATTCTTGGGAATACGGATGATGATACAAGATTAGTCTAGTATGGACCTTAAACAAAGTAATAAAAACAATGGGACTATGGTAGGTGGCACTAGGATGGTAGGCTAAAAAAAAAAAAAAAAAAAAAAAAAAGGCCATGCCCCTAGAGTTGCCCCTACGACCTAGATTTCCTAAGGCGGGATTAAATCCTGCCTACAAAGTGTGCATGTAAGGCAAAAGTTTTGCCCAACGGATGTGTGGTGAGTTGGTATATGCCTAATAATGCCAAAATAAATGTGCATTTGGTCATGGGTTCAAACCTTGCCAATGTATGTTTATCTTTGGTTTAAAAGCCTATACGTGTCCTCCACTTTGGCTGCCGCAAGGTAGTGGGATAAACTAGCTATTCTGTACAAGATTAGTCTAGTATGGACCTTAAACAAAGTAATAAAAAAACAATGGGACTATGGTAGGTGGCACTAGGATGGTGAGGCTAAAAAAAAAAAAAAAAGGCCATGCCCCTAGAGTTGCCCCTAGGACCTAGACTTCCTAAGGCGGGATTAAATCCTGCCTACAAAGTGTGCATGTAAGGCAAAAGTTTTGCCCAACGGATGTGTGGTGAGTTGGTATATGCCTAATAATGCCAAAATAAATGTGCATTTGGTCATGGGTTCAAACCTTGCCAATGTATGTTTATCTTTGGGAGTTGGTTATTGGGGGTATACGATGATGATCCCCGACGTGGTAGAACTTAAAAGCCTATACGTGTCCTCCACTTTGGCTGCCGCAAGGTAGTGGGATAAACTAGCTATTCTGTACAAGATTAGTCTAGTATGGACCTTAAACAAAGTAATAAAAAAACAATGGGACTATGGTAGGTGGCACTAGGATGGTGAGGCTAAAAAAAAAAAAAAAAAAAGGCCATGCCCCTAGAGTTGCCCCTAGGACCTAGACTTCCTAAGGCGGGATTAAATCCTGCCTACAAAGTGTGCATGTAAGGCAAAAGTTTTGCCCAACGGATGTGTGGTGAGTTGGTATATGCCTAATAATGCCAAAATAAATGTGCATTTGGTCATGGGTTCAAACCTTGTCAATGTATGTTTATCTTTGGGAGTTGGTTATTGGGGTATATCGATGATGATCCCAAGCGTGGTAGAACTTAAAAGCCTATACGTGTCCTCCACTTTTAAACGGAAGGTAGTGGGATAAACTAGCTATTCTGTACAAGATTAGTCTAGTATGGACCTTAAACAAAGTAATAAAAAAACAATGGGACTATGGTAGGTGGCACTAGGATGGTGAGGCTAAAAAAAAAAAAAAAAAAAGGCCATGCCCCTAGAGTTGCCCCTAGGACCTAGACTTCCTAAGGCGGGATTAAATCCTGCCTACAAAGTGTGCATGTAAGGCAAAAGTTTTGCCCAACGGATGTGTGGTGAGTTGGTATATGCCTAATAATGCCAAAATAAATGTGCATTTGGTCATGGGTTCAAACCTTGTCAATGTATGTTTATCTTTGGGAGTTGGTTATTGGGGGTATCTGATGATGATCCCAGGAGACGTGGTAGAACTTAAAAGCCTATCATAATGTGGCGTTGTCCCTCCACTTTATTTGCATGTAGAAGGTAGTGGGATAAACTAGCTATTCTGTACAAGATTAGTCTAGTATGGACCTTAAACAAAGTAATAAAAAAACAATGGGACTATGGTAGGTGGCACTAGGATGGTGAGACTAAAAAAAAAAAAAAAAAAGGGCCATGCCCCTAGAGTTGCCCCTGACCTAGACTTCCTAAGGCGGGATTAAATCCTGCCTACAAAGTGTGCATGTAAGGCAAAAGTTTTGCCCAACGGATGTGTGGTGAGTTGGTATATGCCTAATAATGCCAAAATAAATGTGCATTTGGTCATGGGTTCAAACCTTGTCAATGTATGTTTATCTTTGGGAGTTGGTTATTGGGGGTTTACGATGATGATCCCCGACGTGGTAGAACTTAAAAGCCTATACGTGTCCTCCACTTTGGCTGCCGCAAGGTAGTGGGATAAACTAGCTATTCTGTACAAGATTAGTCTAGTATGGACCTTAAACAAAGTAATAAAAAAACAATGGGACTATGGTAGGTGGCACTAGGATGGTGAAAAAAAAAAAAAAAGGGCCATGCCCCTAGAGTTGCCCCTAGGACCTAGACTTCCTAAGGCTGGGATTAAATCCTGCCTACAAAGTGTGCATGTAAGGCAAAAGTTTTGCCCAACGGATGTGTGGTGAGTTGGTATATGCCTAATAATGCCAAAATAAATGTGCATTTGGTCATGGGTTCAAACCTTGCCAATGTATGTTTATCTTTGGGAGTTGGTTATTGGGGTATACGATGATGATCCCGGCGTGGTAGAACTTAAAATCCCTATCGTGTCCTCCACTTTGGACTGCCGCCAAAGGTAGTGGGATAAACTAGCTATTACGTACAAGATTAGTCTAGTATGGACCTTAAACAAAGTAATAAAAAAAACAATGGGACTATGGTAGGTGGCACTAGGATGAGGCTAAAAAAAAAAAAAAAAGGCCATGCCCCTAGAGTTGCCCCCTAGGACCTAGACTTCCTAAGGCGGGATTAAATCCACGCCTACAAAGTGTGCATGTAAGGCAAAAGTTTTGCCCAACGGATGTGTGGTGAGTTGGTATATGCCTAATAATGCCAAAATAAATGTGCATTTGGTCATGGGTTCAAACCTTGCCAATGTATGTTTATCTTTGGGAGTTGGTTATTGGGGGTATAATGATGATGATCCCAAGCGTGGTAGAACTTAAAAGCCTATATCGTGTCCTCCACTAGCTATTTGACAAGATTTCTAGTATGGACCTTTAAGCAAGGTAGTGGGATAAACTAGCTATTCCCGATAACACAAGATTAGTCTAGTATGGACCTTAAACAAAGTAATAAAAAACAATGGGACTATGGTAGGTGGCACTAGGATGGTGAGGCTAAAAAAAAAAAAAAGGCCATGCCCCCTAGAGTTGCCCCCTAGGACCTAGACTTCCTAAGGCGGGGATTAAATCCGCCTACAAAGTGTGCATGTAAGGCAAAAGTTTTGCCCAACGGATGTGTGGTGAGTTGGTATATGCCTAATAATGCCAAAATAAATGTGCATTTGGTCATGGGTTCAAACCTTGCCAATGTATGTTTATCTTTGGGAGTTGGTTATTGGGGGTATCGATGATGATCCCCGAGCGTGGTAGAACTTAAAAGCCTATCTCGTGTCCTCCACTTTAGGTTGTAAATTAAGGTAGTGGGATAAACTAGCTATTCTCATTACAAGATTAGTCTAGTATGGACCTTAAACAAAGTAATAAAAACAATGGGACTATGGTAGGTGGCACTAGGATGGTGAGGCTAAAAAAAAAAAAAGGCCATGCCCCTAGAGTTGCCCCTAGGACCTAGACTTCCTAAGGTGGGATTAAATCCCTGCCTACAAAGTGTGCATGTAAAGGCAAAAGTTTTGCCCAACGGATGTGTGGTGAGTTGGTATATGCCTAATAATGCCAAAATAAATGTGCATTTGGTCATGGGTTCAAACCTTGCCAATGTATGTTTATCTTTGGGAGTTGGTTATTGGGGGTATAATGATGATGATCCCCGTGGTAGAACTTAAAAGCCTATATGTGTCCTCCACTTGCCAGCATGTTATTGTAGTGGGATAAACTAGCTATTGTACAAGATTAGTCTAGTATGGACCTTAAACAAAGTAATAAAAAACAATGGGACTATGGTAGGTGGCACTAGGATGGTGAGGCTTCCTCTAAAAAAAAAAGGCCATGCCCCTAGAGTTGCCCCTAGGACCTAGACTTTCCTAAAGTGGGGTTTAAATCCCCGCCTACAAAGTGTGCATGTAAGGCAAAAAAGTTTTGCCCAACGGATGTGTGGTGAGTTGGTATATGCCTAATAATGCCAAAATAAATGTGCATTTGGTCATGGGTTCAAACCTTGCCAATGTATGTTTATCTTTGGGAGTTGGTTACTGGGGGTATATGATGATGATCCCCGTGGTAGAACTTTAAAAGCCTATCACGTGTCCTCCACTTTTCCCCGCAAGGTAGTGGGATAAACTAGCTATAACGTACAAGATTAGTCTAGTATGGACCTTAAACAAAGTAATAAAAACAATGGGACTATGGTAGGTGGCACTAGGATGGTGAGGCTAAAAAAAAAAAAAAAAAAGGCCATGCCCTAGAGTTGCCCCTAGGACCCTAGACTTCCCTAAAGGCGGGATTAAATCCTGCCTACAAAGTGTGCATGTAAGGCTTAAAAGTTTTGCCCAACGGATGTGTGGTGAGTTGGTATATGCCTAATAATGCCAAGATAAATGTGCATTTGGTCATGGGTTCAAACCTTGTTAATGTATGTTTATCTTTGGGAGTTGGTTTATCTGATGATCCTTCACGTGGTTTAAAATCCTATTTTGTCCTCCACTTTGGTTCTTTCCTTAAGGTAGTGGATAAACTAGCTATTCGCACAAGATTAGTCTAGTATGGACCTTAAACAAAGTAATAAAAACAATGGGACTATGGTAGGTGGCACTAGGATGGTGAGGCTAAAAAAAAAAAAAAAAGGCCATGCCCCTCCCTTTTGCCCCTAGGACCTAGACTTCCTAAGGCGATTGGGATTAAATCCTGCCTACAAAGTGTGCATGTAAGGCAAAAGTTTTGCCCAACGGATGTGTGGTGAGTTGGTATATGCCTAATAATGCCAAAATAAATGTGCATTTGGTCATGGGTTCAAACCTTGATAAATCTTCCAATGTATGTTTATCTTTGGGAGTTGGTTATTGGGGGTATTCTGATGATGAGGCGTGGTAGAACTTAAAAGCCTAAAACGTGTCCTCCACTTTGGTTGCATAAAGGTAGTGGGATAAACTAGCTATTACATACAAGATTAGTCTAGTATGGACCTTAAACAAAGTAATAAAAACAATGGGACTATGGTAGGTGGCACTAGGATGGTGAGGCTAAAAAAAAAAAAAGGCCATGTTGCCCCTAGGACCCTAGACTTCCTGCGGGATTAAATCCCCTACAAAGTGTGCATGTAAGGCCCAATGGATGTGTGGTGAGTTGGTATATGCCTAATGCCAAAATAAATGTGCATTTGGTCATGGGTTCAAACCTTGCCAATGTATGTTTATCTTTGGGAGTTGGTTATTGGGGGTAAATCGATGATGATCCCAAGGCGTGGTAGAACTTAAAAGCCTATATCGTGTCCTCCACTTTATGGATGCCGCCGGAATTAAAGGATGGGATAAACTAGCTATTGTACAAGATTAGTCTAGTATGGACCTTAAACAAAGTAATAAAAAACAATGGGACTATGGTAGGTGGCATTAGGATGGTGAGGCTAAAAAAAAAAAAAAAAAAAAAGGCCATGCCCCTAGAGTTGCCCCTAGGACCTAGACTTCCTAAATGTCTTTAAATCCTGCCTACAAAGTGTGCATGTAAGGCAAAAAGTTTTGCCCAACGGATGTGTGTGGTGAGTTGGTATATGCCTAATAATGCCAAAATAAATGTGCATTTGGTCATGGGTTCAAACCTTGCCAATGTATGTTTATCTTTGGGAGTTGGTTATTGGGTTTATCGATGATGATCCCCAAGCGTGGTAGAACTTAAAAGCCTACTTCGTGTCCTCCACTTTGGTCGCTGAATATTTCAAGGTAGTGGGATAAACTAGCTATTACGTGACAAGATTAGTCTAGTATGGACCAAAAACAAAATTTAATAAAAAACAATGGGACTATGGTAGGTGGCACTAGGATGGTGAGGCTAAAAAAAAAAAAAAAAAAGGCCAGATTCCTAGAGTTGCCCCTAGGACCCTAGGGACTTCCTACACTCCAATTCCTGTGCATGTAAGGGTTTTAATGGATCTTGGTGAGTTGGTATAGGGCCTTAATAATGCCAAAATAAGGCAAAAGTTTTGCCAATGTATGTGTTGGTTGAGGGGGTATCTATATGATAATAATGGTTAAACAATGCTTAAAAAATGTGTCCTCCTTCCTTTAAATGTGCATTTAGTCATAGGTTCAAACCTTGTCAATGTATGTTTATCTTTGGGAGTTGGTTATGGAGGGGGTACTAGGATGATGATGAAAAAAAAAAAAAATGGTATATAGGTTGGTTGGATAAGGCCATAAACAAACTTTTAAATGTATCCACATTATTTTAAGCATAAATCCTCGGTTATAGGCAAACATTTTTGGTATTGTATTTTTGCATAATAAATTGTATATGCCTTTTGGGCAAAAGTGTTGATTTTTCTATAGCTTTGGACATTGAAATTGTGCTTTAATCTCAATTTAGATAAAGTCATTCTACTATAATATGTTTATGGCGGATATGCATTTTTTTGGGATGCTAAAGGTGCAATGTTTCCCTCCGCCATTAAAATGGGCAATAAGGATGAAGGTTATGCTCAGATCATAGACTAAAGGTCTTGCCTTTTATGGAGCTTACACAATTTAGGGATTTTTTAATGCGTCAATATTCTTTTGGATCATGTTAATAGTTCTTTGTTTTTCCGGTTTGATGAAAAAGAAACGCGAACAGTAAGGCAAACTAGGTTGCCTCATTTTGAAACTCCTACATAAAGGTTACAAAAGACCAGGCCATTGGTGAGTGCTTTGCACTTGAAATTTCTACAAGTGACAAGTGGCATAACCGATCATCACCAATCATCAATAATAGATTAAGAATGCAAGGAAGTCCTAAAAGGTAGCAAATGTCATTCTAAGGTATCAATCTCTACTTGCATGCCGGGAATAGTTTTTCTTCCTTAAGGGGATCCGTGGATCTTGGTCCAAGTATGGAGTTAAAAAACATTAAATGTGCATTTCCATTGATCTAGGCAAATGTAAAGTTCCTAATGCACCCTTTGTTTTTGTTAACATGGTTTACCTTTTCTATGAAAAGTTGTATATCTTGGAAGATGGGAAAACTAGATGACAATAAAGAAAAATTCTAGGATTCATACTTAAAGGGTTATGGCTGTGAAATAAAGATTTGATTCCATTCAAAAACTGTGGGAAGCTATAATTTATCTCAATTGATACATTTTTCAGGATGATGATGGGCAAAGGTAAAAAAAAATCAATGCCAAGGAACATAGGAGTTTTTATGAGCATTAATAAATGCTTTGCCAACAAAATGATAGGAATAGCAATTATGTGGTCTTCCTACAACAAAAGACATGTAATATCTCAAAAAGATTCATGGAACAACGGTTTGACTAAGAGGTTTTCTACAACAATGACATGGAATAATCTAAAGTTAGATACATGGAACATTTTGAAGCCCTAATAAAAACATTTGGGCTTTTGGAAAACTGCCGCAATGATATCTTCTCACTTTGCTTATTAAGAAATCCTAATTTGCCAATGATCTAGCCACATTATTTCCAAGCCTTTGGGCTAATGCTAAATGTATTCTACAAAATTTACCGAAATGTATTCTACAAAATTCATCATATATGGCCGATGATTCGAATGAGCAATTTTTTCTAAAAAAAAATATAATAAAGGCATTTGTTGAAGCATGATCCTTAAGGTAGTGGAATAAACTATTATTCTTTCACAACGATTAGTCTAGTATGGACTTAATTTTAAGATCATAAAAAAACAATGGGAAAAAAATAGTAGACCTAGGAGCTCAAAGAGTCAAAGCTCTAATCTAAGGCTCAAAAAAAAAAAAAAAAAAAAAAGCCATGCCCTAGAGTTGCAACACTATCTAACATGAAGGAGCTAGGTTTCTTTTAAACATTGTTAAACCTTTAAAAAAAATTGTTACAAAAGAAAGTTAAAAAAGGTTGGATAATTACTACACTCTTTTCATTGCAACCAAAATATCTGCTTCCAAAATAAATGTGCATTTGGTCATGGGTTCAAACATTGCTAATTATAATGTTTATCTTTGGGAGTTGGTTATTGGGGGTATACGATGATGATCCCCGACGTGGTAGAACTTAAAAGCATATACGTGTCCTCCACTTTGGCTAAGGTAGTGGGATAAACTAGCTATTCTGTACAAGATTAGTCTAGTATGGACCTTAAACATAAAGTAATAAAAAAACAATGGGACTATGGTAGGTGGCACTAGGATGGTGAGGCTAAAAAAAAAAGGCCCCATGCCCCAGAGTTGCCCTAGGACCTAGACTTCCTAAGGCGGGATTAAATCCCCGCCTACAAAGTGTGCATGTAAGGCAAAAGTTTTGCCCAACGGATGTGTGGTGAGTTGGTATATGCCTAATAATGCCAAAATAAATGTGCATTTGGTCATGGGTTCAAACCTTGCCAATGTATGTTTATCTTTGGTTTTAGTTATCGTGTCCTCCACTTTGATGATTAAGGTAGTGGATAAACTAGCTATTCGTACAAGATTAGTCTAGTATGGACCTTAAAAACAAAGTAAAAAACAATGGGACTATACAAGGTGGCACTAGGATGGTAAACAAAGTAAAAAAACAATGGGACTAAAAAAAAAAAAAAAAAAAAAAAAAAGGCCATGCCCTAGAGTTGCCCCTAGGACCTAGACTTCCTAAAGCGGGGATTAAATCACGCCTACAAAGTGTGCATGTAAGGCAAAAGTTTTGCCCAATGGATGTGTGGTGAGTTGGTATATGCCTAATAATGCCAAAATAAATGTGCATTTGGTCATGGTTCAAACCTTGCCAATGTATGTTTATCTTTGGGAGTTGGTTATTGGGGGTATCGATGATGATCCCCGGCGTGGTAGAACTTAAAAGCCTATCGTGTCCTCCACTTTGGGTTGCCTTAAGGTAGTGGGATAAACTAGCTATTGCGTACAAGATTAGTCTAGTATGGACCTTAAACAAAGTAATAAAAACAATGGGACTATGGTAGGTGGCACTAGGATGGTGAGGCTAAAAAAAAAAAAAAAAAAAGGCCATGCCCTAGAGTTGCCCCTAGGACTGGAGACTTCCTAAAGGGGATTAAATCCTGCCCTTACAAAGTGTGCATGTAAGGCAAAAGTTTTGCCCAACGGATGTGTGGTGAGTTGGTATATGCCTAATAATGCCAAAATAAATGTGCATTTGGTCATGGGTTCAAACCTTGCCAATGTATGTTTATCTTTGGGAGTTGGTTATGGGGGTATCTGATGATGATCCCGGCGTGGTAGAACTTAAAAGCCTATATGTGTCCTCCACTTTTTGCTTTAAGGTAGTGGGATAAACTAGCTATTACATGTACAAGATTAGTCTAGTATGGACCTTAAACAAAGTAATAAAAACAATGGGACTATGGTAGGTGGCACTAGGATGGTGAGGCTAAAAAAAAAAAAAAAAAAAAAAAGGCCATGCCCCTAGAGTTGCCCCTAGGACCTAGACTTCCTAAAGGTGGGGATTAAATCCCGCCTACAAAGTGTGCATGTAAGGCAAAAGTTTTGCCCAATCGGATGTGTGGTGAGTTGGTATATGCCTAATAATGCCAAAATAAATGTGCATTTGGTCATGGGTTCAAACCTTGCCAATGTATGTTTATCTTTGGGAGTTGGTTATTGGGGTACACGATGATGATCCCCGGCGTGGTAGAACTTAAAAGCCTCATATCGTGTCCTCCACTTTGCTGCCCTTGCAAGGTAGTGGGATAAATTAGCTATTCATGTACAAGATTAGTCTAGTATGGACCTTAAACAAAGTAATAAAAAAACAATGGGACTATGGTAGGTGGCACTAGGATGGTGAGGCTAAAAAAAAAAAAAAAAAAAAGGCCATGCCCTAGAGTTGCCCCTAGGACCTAGACTTCTAAAAGGGAGGGATTAAATCCACGCCTACAAAGTGTGCATGTAAGGCAAAAGCTTTGCCCAACGGATGTGTGGTGAGTTGGTATATGCCTAATAATGCCAAAATAAATGTGCATTTGGTCATGGGTTCAAACCTTGCCAATGTATGTTTATCTTTGGGAGTTGGTTATTGGGGGTATACGATGATGATCCCCGACGTGGTAGAACTTAAAAGCCTATACGTGTCCTCCACTTTGGCTGCCGCAAGGTAGTGGGATAAACTAGCTATTCTGTACAAGATTAGTCTAGTATGGACCTTAAACAAGGTAATAAAAAAACAATGGGACTATGGTAGGTGGCACTAGGATGGTGAGGCTAAAAAAAAAAAAAAAAAAAAAAAAAGTCCATGCCCCTAGAGTTGCCCCTAGGACCTAGACTTCCTAAGGCGGGATTAAATCCTGCCTACAAAGTGTGCATGTAAGGCAAAAGTTTTGCCCAACGGATGTGTGGTGAGTTGGTATATGCCTAATAATGCCAAAATAAATGTGCATTTGGTCATGGGTTCAAACCTTGCCAATGTATGTTTATCTTTGGGAGTTGGTTATTGGGGGTATACGATGATGATCCCAGACGTGGTAGAACTTAAAAGCCTATCGTGTCCTCCACTTTTGGCTGCCGCAAGGTAGTGGGATAAACTAGCTATTCTGTACAAGATTAGTCTAGTATGGACCTTAAACAAAGTAATAAAAAAACAATGGGACTATGGTAGGTGGCACTAGGATGGTGAGGCTAAAAAAAAAAAAAAAAAAAAAAAGGCCATGCCCCTAGAGTTGCCCCTAGGACCTAGACTTCCTAAAAGGCGGGATTAAATCCCGCCACAAAGTCAATGCATGTAAGGCAAAAGTTTTGCCCAACGGATGTGTGGTGAGTTGGTATATGCCTAATAATGCCAAAATAAATGTGCATTTGGTCATGGGTTCAAACCTTGCCAATGTATGTTTATCTTTGGGAGTTGGTTATTGGGGGTATACGATGATGATCCCCGACGTGGTAGAACTTAAAAGCCTATACGTGTCCTCCACTTTGGCTGCCGCAAGGTAGTGGGATAAACTAGCTATTCTGTACAAGATTAGTCTAGTATGGACCTTAAACAAAGTAATAAAAAAACAATGGGACTATGGTAGGTGGCACTAGGATGGTGAGGCTAAAAAAAAAAAAAAAAAGGCCATGCCCCTAGAGTTGCCCCTAGGACCTAGACTTCCTAAGGCGGGATTAAATCCTGCCTACAAAGTGTGCATGTAAGGCAAAAGTTTTGCCCAACGGATGTGTGGTGAGTTGGTATATGCCTAATAATGCCAAAATAAATGTGCATTTGGTCATGGGTTCAAATCTTGCCAATGTATGTTTATCTTTGGGAGTTGGTTATTGGGGGTATACGATGATGATCCCCGACGTGGTAGAACTTAAAAGCCTATACGTGTCCTCCACTTTGGCTGCCGCAAGGTAGTGGGATAAACTAGCTATTCTGTACAAGATTAGTCTAGTATGGACCTTAAACAAAGTAATAGGGTCCCACTACCTTGCGGCAGCCAAAGTGGAGGACACGTATAGGCTTTTAAGTTCTACCCCAGTGTATTAGGAATTGTATTTGCAATTGTTTAATTGTTTGATGTATATAATTGCATTTGTTTAATTGTTTGATGTATAGAATGTATTTGCAATTGTTTAATTGTGTGTATATAATATTTATGGTCTTCTAATTAAAACATGATTTTTCTAGCACTTTATCATAGGGATGGCTACAAAAGACTTACAACAAGAGGGAGATGGTGTGGCGATGCCATCCAAACATATGACCTGGGCTGATGAAGTGTGAGTATTGCAATGTTTTTCTTTTCTAGACAATAGATTTAGAACATAAGAGGCATTACAATAGATTTAGATCATAAGAGGCATATAGGGTAGGATATGAATTTCTCAAATTTCCTTTTGAAATCATAGTAGCCTCTCATCTTAGCATTAATATTTGTATTTGAAGTAGGGTTGTGCATAACGGGTTATGGAAGATACGCCGTCTAACGACGACTATACATGGGCAGTTTGCCACATCTCAGGACAGGTGGTTTTGCATATTTGATGGGTGCACTCATACCCATGACCATGGTGGGGAGGGGTATTTGGGGATGACAATGCAGGGGGCAGCTATCCATTAGAGGGATAAGCACAGTGAGGTGCCTTGGGTTCCTCGTGTATGAGGTGCACGTAAGAGCTAGCACGTAAGATGGAGCAGACACTGCCACCACTAGAGCTAGCACGGGTCTCTCTGCAGGGAAGGGACCAGTGGATGGATGAACAAGTACAGAGGCTATTGGATGTGCATGCAGCTGGGGCAGAGACGAGACAGAGGCTAGGCTCATGAGGAGACATGGGCATGAGGATGTTGAGGAGGATGAGGATCTTGAGGTGGCTCATGATGGTCTAGAAGACTCATTACATATAGACACAACAGACGACAGGATTGAGAAGGGTGAGGATATCGAGGTAGCTGAGGAGTTTGTAGTTGATGGTATAGTAGACTCAGGTCATGCAGTGACAGAGGGCATGCTTAAGGAGGGTTGTCTGGATCCTGAACATCATTTTCTAGACATACAAGGCATACAGGAGGCAGGAGCTACGATAGAGTTTACATTACAGCTAGGACTTGCTTGTCCCTCCACTTCATCTACTATGGAGGATGGGAGAGATTATATGCCCCCCTCACGTACACTTGTTGGCACGCCTCCTAGTACTTCATTCCTTCCGTGTACAGCTGTTGATGTGGATTTTTACATCGAAAGGGTGCCGATCCATAGTAGTGCTCCCATATCCCATCACACTACTCCTATGTCAGTACCGATGTCAGCCTCCCTTTCCACGTTTCCATTGCCTCTCGCCACTTCCACAATTCCACTGCCTCCTACCTTCCATCCTACCACTTCTATTTTACCATGCGTATCAACAACTTTTCCTTCATTTCCACGTCTTCCCATAGTGGCTGGCTCCGTACCACCTACTACTTTGTCACTTAGTGACATTTCATCTACTATGATGAGCCATCATCCACCTTTGCCTAATTTTATGCCATATCTTTCACGCCCAGTGGTGCCTAGTTCAGTTACACCAACACTTAGGTTTTCTAGCGGATTAGAAGATTCACTTGATGCACTTGCACCTAGACATGGCATGGGACATGCAACGAGTAGAGCACACTCACTTGAGGCACTTCAGACACGATTTTATGAGGTACAAGATAGGATTGCTGCAGCAGATGAGGCCTCGCCATTGTCTAGTGTGCCAGAGGCTCCAGACGAGCCCAGTGGAAGGGGCAGGACAGGGCGAGGGAGATGGAGAGGGAGAGGGAGGGACAGAGGCAGGAGTCGAGGTAGAGCTAGAGGTAGAGGTAGAGGTGATTTTGAGCAAGTAGAGGAAGATGCTCAACATATGGAGATAGCAGGAGTAGTGACACCGTACCCCCCATCAGCACGGGATTGGGCACAATTATCACCAGACGGGTGGGTATTTGATAGAGCTGCTGGACATGGGATCCTACCACAGGCATCGAGGAGCATTTTACATGAATCAGGTCTTTGTATCCCTATGTGCATGGGCTTCTGAGAGGGGCCGGGAGCCACGAGCACCCACTTGGTTGAGGCTAGAGGCCGCTTTTAGACCACAGCATTGGTTCTGGCGGATTGCACGTGAGATTGCCATAGGATATGAGTGGGAACCTCATGGCTATCTTCACCATGTCGTGCAGAGGGGTATACAGGAGAGTTTAGGAGCTTGGATCATTTCACCCCTTTGTCCACAATCTTCTTTTGAGCTGACCACAGATTTCTTGGATAGGACATATGATGGATGGCTGGGAGATTGGCACATGCGTGCATATATCATGTGAGTGCCCAGCTATTTATGCTTGTTATTTTATCATAGTATTTTTGTAACTTGGCAAGTTCGTATGTTTTTAGGATCATCAGACACTTGTTGTCTGATGAGGATCGTAGATGAGTTATTTTTGTGGATCCCACATTTTACACACGTGCCATCATGTTACACGCATCCTCTGCACTTCGGCATGTTGGCGCAAGATCTTCTTTCGAGAGGGATGTTCGGGCCCAGTTGGGCCACTTATTCCGTGACAATTATGGTCCAGAGATAGAGTGGGAGAACGTAAGAGCAGTATTTTGGCCAGTGGTGCACAAGTAAGTAAAACTAGATTAGTTCATACTTCTTATAATATGTGTACTAATCCATGCCTTGTTTTAGTGGACATTGGTGGTTGTATCTGCTGGCGCTTGATGAAGACATTGCTCTCATACTTGAGTTTGAAGTGTGACATCATCTTGGTTGTCTTTTGACTCTATGCAGGGCCATGAGCGTCCAGATGTAGAGGACTTGAACAGTTACACACACTTTGTAACGCTCATGTAGACATGAATTTTAAGCTTGTACTAAAATAACTTCGATGATTAGAATGTTTAGAGCTTATTTCAGGGTAATAAAGAGTGGCTAAAGTTCGCCAAATGGCGATTTTTTAGACCTTTAGTCAAATTTCATGGCTAAAGTTTATAACGGCAATTTTTTTAGAAAAAGCATAATTTAGCCACTCCAAAAGGGGGTAAATCCTGAATGCTTAGAGTTTAGCCAAGATTGTTTGCTGCATGGTGTACTGATTCGCCTTCTCTAAAGTTGATTAGGAGAACCCTGATCAATTCAAATAGCCATGCCAATTCTTCTTTCGTTTAGGAATTGCCATTAGCTACCTCAATCATATTTTGAATTTGTATCTATAAGTTGTTTAGGTTAAATGCTATGGAGAATGTTACATGATATGCATTTTAAGCTTTAAATAGTAGTGCTCTCTTCTTGCAATTGTTGACCCTAAAGGGCTTTATCACCAAATTCACCATTTGGATGCATTTGACCCCAATGTAAACATGCATGTTCCTTCAAACGATATTGTTTGTTCCTTATGAAAAGTTGTACTTTGAACAACTTTGTTATTGTTTTGTAAAAGAAGCATATTGAATCAATGTCATTCATGTACTAATCAGTGCTCAAAGTTTGAAGTTAAATAGTTGCACTTTAGCTGGGGACCAAGAAAAATTCGCCAACATCAGAATTTCATGTCATATAAATTTTACATTTTAGCCAAGTGGGAAGATAATTAAAGGACTTTATTTTATCAAATTTCGCCAAGAAAAAAATCTAAGAACTTTTGTTTTTCATAGGTTTAGCCAACCTTAATTTGAATAGAAAAACATTTAGGGCCGTTAAAATTTACCCTGGCTTATTTGTTGATAAGAGGGGCACCCTGCGAGCTCGAAATGCCCTTGCACCCCATTCCATCTGATGTTCTTATCTGACATTGATGTTGCACTGGAGCGGCGTGTTATTTCTTCTGTTATTGGATTGGTTTATGCACTTTGGTTGACGTTTGTACAGCTCCGTCATGACTGAATGTTGTTATATCTTTGAGTATTTATGTCATACTTTACCTTTGGTGTAATCCTATATTATAAAGTTATTATGTAAGTGTTGGACCCAGCCCTAGATCCGACGGCCAAGATTTGATTAAAAATTTGGACGGTCGAAATATCCTTTCTCTTCTCGATCGCTCTATGCGATTTAGGGCGAGCGAAGACACCCTGTCTCGCCCTGGGCTAGCTATGGCGACATGTCTGCTGTGGTGATGGGGTAGGAGTGATTAGTAACGGCATGAAGCTTTTGATCGCATTTTCCTCCACAAATTTGACAGGTCTTATTACCTTGAGTTCGACCAGATGGGAAACGCTGCTCTGTTTGCTAAGAACTCACTGGGCTATTGTTTTACCGGCTACTACAACCGATGGAACCTACAGGTATTGTCCCCTGACATAACCTATGGCTGGTTACTCCATTGCATACCTTAAATTAGATCCATTCGCACACAGCCTGGCAGGGGCTTTGTCCGAGACGGAGCTTAAGTAAAAGATGATGACCTCTAATAAAAGACAAACATGATGGCCTCTAATGAAAGACAAAGAATGATGACCTCTAATAAAACATGACGACCTCCTCTTTCATATATAGGAATGTTAGTAACATTCCTGGCATAGAAACATGCCGACGGGCGTTAACGTGGAGGTATGTTGACATTCCAAGAATGTTATCACTACAAAAGGATAGGGGTTTTGCATCAAACCTCGCATCATGACTTTGAAGGTTTGTCAGATCTATGTCAAAAGCTTGAAAGTGATGCAAATCAATTCGACTACGTCAGAACTTGTGTCAGTATACTTGTGTCAATAGCAACATCGTGTTTATGACATATTTGTGTCAAATTCTTGGTACTTTTTCGTTAGCTTTTTTAATGATGATTGCTTCATGTATTAAGCACAATTTCATTAAAATGAGAAATTTCGTAATTCCAATTAGGAACGAAAATCCTTTTTAGTCCATTTTATGCCAATTTTTTGAGCAATTATGGTGCCATTTAGAAAAATATCCATAAATTTGCCACAACAGGTAAGGACTCGGAAGAGAGAGTCTGTTTACAAAAGTATTATTGTATAATTTACATTATAATCACACAAAATTCAGGGTTCCGCATCAGGATCAGGTTCCGCATCGCCAGTGCCATGGCTAGAAGAAGCACCCATAGGATCTCCTTGAAAGCTCTCGAGCTGTGGCAGTGAAATTGGGATCATCAAGAATGTCCAGATTGAATTGTGTATTCTTGATCACATCATAGTCCACATCGGGTTGAGCTTCAGGCATCACTGGATTTGGTGGATCTACAGCTTCATCAACAACAGCACCTTGTCTCTCTGTCACAGGAACTGCTGCAATGATAGGATTCAGGAGGCGGTCAAGCCTACCAAGAATGCCATGTAGGCACTTCTGCTTAGCCGGGTCACTTTCGAATACAATACAAAATCTCTTATTCATCAATGAAGCCTCGCCAAACGAACCACAGGAGAAGTAATCAAACACTCCTGTTCCTGGCAGTACCATTTTCTGCACGAGATAGGAGCATGTGGCAGGCCCCAGCTGGTTTCTCATGATTATGTCCCCTGGCAAGCCTTGCCAGCTGTACCTGAATCTGTTGTTGTAGAGCTTCTCGGTCATAGCCTCGGTCTCCCCGTCTGCGTCTTCTTCATTAGGTACCGGAACTGGTGGCAGTTCTTGAGGATGATCGGCAAACGAGAATCTGACGTCAATGTCATCGACAGGATCACCAGCAGTGGCCTGAAGTTTTGTGGCGTACACTAGTGCATGGGGCTCCTGAACTCCTGTGGAAGGCGGATTCTTGTATTCGTCCTCATACAAGCCAATAAAAACTCTGGATCTGGAATCCAGATTATCCAACACAGATGAAATTAACACATTATGCTCTGGCCTTACAAAGCACACTATCCAGAAAGAATCAGCTATGGTATTCTTTACAGCTGTATTAAAAAAGTTAGATAGTGTGGTTTTGTCCCACATTGGAGTTATGCCTTTAGTGTCCAGGGCTATCAAGGATACTGGCACAGGAGTGCAAACAACTTGTCCCCTGCTGTCTATTAGTTCAACTTCGCAATGGAAGTTTTCAGTATCCTCTCTCTGCAAGACAGCATTGCGTATAAATCTTGCCAAGGCAGGTGGCACGTTACCGAAAACTCCTTCCTTGGTCACTCCAACTTCAACCCACTTACTATGCAAGGTGGCCATGGAAATCAAGTCATCATCGTTGAAGCCCGCCACGGCAGTACTGAGATCAGTGAAGGATGTGAACTTCTTCGGAAAATTATCCTTCACATATTCAAAAATCTCCTTCTTCAAGAAAGATATAGATCGTAGTGTCTTTGCCCTTGTCTTGAAGAATTGCTTACCTGTATAATCACTGGTGACCTTGACGTAGGTCTTCCCATCAAGCACTTCCTGGAACAAAACCCGATAGTCTTCATAGTCAAGACCCCTCATGCACCTCAAGTAGGTCTGACTGAAGTAGTCAGAATCTTTTGTCCAGTTACATGTAATAGTTTGTCCCTTGTTATCTTTTAGCTTGCCAGATTTCCACAAGTTCCATAGGGACATGAATAACTGAAAAGTATCCTCTAGCATGAAGACCCACTGGTTGAAATCTTTCGGATGCTTACCACGCATGGTAACTTCAGCCAAAGCCAGATAACGCTGGAAACAACAAGAAGTTAGTCTTGAATGCCATTTGGTGAGGAAATGGCGCCGTGGCGCCATTTCGTCACCACGGCGCCATTTGCTAATCTTGCCAAACAATCACAACAGTATGTACCTTGTATGGTTCTGAGCGTGACTGCCCACGTCCCGATGGATCAGGCTTCCCACAGAGAGCATATTGGTGCCGCAGGTGGGTTATGTTATCAATGAAGGGCTCTTTAAAAATAGTCTTGGCAGCGATATCATTGACTTCACAACTGAGCTGCAGGCAATTTTGCTCGTTGATTGTGCCAGATAAGACTCGGCAATTCCGTTCAAGATAAATCTTTGACATTTGCTCTTGGTACTTTGCTGTGCCGAGTCTTTTACATACAAGTTGAGCAGCCATAACTGAGTGATTACCATTTACTATATAATAGTGCATCCCCATGAGGTCATCCTCGGTTTTCCGAGGGGCCAGTTTGTTTGTGAAGGGATTGAATGGAATCACATCAGCGGGAGTGAACACTGGATGTGGGTCTCTCTGAAAGGACTCCACTAACGTCTTGACGTGCTCCATATTCCTTGGCCTAGATGTCAGATTTGCTGGCCCTTGATATAGTTTGAACACGTTTATCTTTTTTATGAATGTGATGCCCAGAGGAAAAAGATGCCGGTGGTCAAAGATTTTTTGTAGTGTTGTCTCTGCCGTCTTTTCCTCTTCTGATCTTTCCCCCTTAAGATTTGCAGGCACCTCGAACAAGTGCTGAGCTAGCCTGCGCTTCTTGGCTTTCTCGGAATGTCTCCACCACTTCTGGCCTGCTCGTCGCTCCTCTCCGTCCGTCTTGGACTTCCAGCAGGACTAGGTGTCTGAGTCTGTCTTCTTTACTTTTTGGGTGTTCTATCCTTCGCAGAGACCTCTAGCATGTGCTTCTTCTTCTTCTTTTTCCCTTCCAGTTCCTCTGTCTCCACTTCCTTTCCCTCCTTTTCCTGTCCTGCCTTTCCTTCCTTCTGCCCTTTCCCGTCCCTTTCCCTGTCTTTCTTTTCCTTCTCTTTCTTTTCCTTCTTTTCTTTCTTTTCCTTCTCGAGATCTTTGTGATCCTTTCTCTTAACTTTCCCCTTGCCCGCCACCTTTCCTTCCTCAGTTTCCTAGCCAACATCCTCAGTAGCAGATGAGGAGTCTTTTTCGGCTGCAATTGCCTCCTTAGTTTGTCTTGTCTTCTTCCTGTTAACTGTTTTTAACCAGGCCGTGTCCACCTTTCCCCCTTAAGATTTGCAGGCACCTCGAGCAAGTGCTGAGCTATCTTAATGTAAGCCTGCGCTCCTTGGCTTTCTCGGAATGTCACCACCACTTCTGGCCTGCTCGTCGCTCCTCTCCGTCCGTCTTGGACTTCCAGCAGGACTTCTTGGCCTTCTGCCCTTTCCCGTCCCTTTCCCTGTCTTTCTTTTCCTTCTCTTTCTTTTCCTTCTTTTCCTTCTTTTCTTTCTTTTCCTTCTCAGGATCTTTGTGATCCTTTCTCTTAACTTTCCCCTTGCCCGCCGCCTTTCCTTCCTCAGTTTCCTGGCCAACATCCTCAGTAGCAGATGAGGAGTCTTTTTCGGCTGCAATTGCCTCCTTAGTTTGTCTTGTCTTCTTCCTGTTAACTGTTTTTAACCAGGCCATGTCCACATTGCCAGGTAGTTTCTGCTGGGCTAATGCCTTGACAATGAATGAAGGCGAGTTTTTCGACTCGTTCATACGATTGCGAAGAAGCCCCTCAGAAGTTATCCTGGACCTTTGATGTCAGCTTCTTCAAAGCTGTTGTACGAAGGCAGAGCCCAGCCTTGCTTCTTCGCCGAACCAGCTACATTTGCTCTTGGGACTTTGCTGTGCCGAGTCTTTTACATACAAGCTGAGCAGCCATAACTGAGTGATTACCATTTACTATATAATAGTTCATCCCCATGACGTCATCCTCGGTTTTCCAATGGGCCAGTTTGTTTGTGAGGGGATTGAATGGAATCACATCAGCGGGAGTGAACATTTGATGTGGGTCTCTCTGAAAGGACTCCACTAACGTCTTGACGTGCTCCATATTCCTTGGCCTAGATGTCAGATTTGCTGGCCCTTGATAAAGTTTGAACACGTTTATCTTTTTTATGAATTTGATGTCCAGAGGAAAAAGATGCCGGTGGTCAAAGATTTTTTGTAATGTTGTCTCTGCCGTCTTTTCCTCTTCTAACCTTTCCACCTTAAGATTTGCAGGCACTCGAGCAAGTGTTGAGCTATTCTTAATGTAAGCCTGCGCTCCTTGGGTTTCTCGGTGGTGACCCTTTTGGCCGGTGTGCCTGCAGAATCTTGGACATGTGATGGGCTTGCAGGAATGTCACCACCACTTCTGGCCTGCTCGTCGCTCCTCTCCGTCCATCTTGGACTTCCAGCAAGACTAGGTGTCTGAGTCTGCCTTCTTTGCTTTTTGGGTGTCCTATCCTTCTCAGAGACCTCTAGCCTGTGCTTCTTCTTCTTCTTTTTCCCTTCCAGTTCCTCTGTCTCTCCTTCCTTTCCCTCCTTTTCCTGTCCTGCCTTTCCTTCCTTCTGCCCTTTCCCGTCCCTTTCCCTGTCCTTCTTTTCCTTCTCTTTCTTTTCCTTATTTTCTTTCTTTTCCTTCTCAGGATCTTTGTGATCCTTTCTTTTAACTTTCCCCTTGCCCGCCGCCTTTCCTTCCTCAGTTTCTTGGCCAACATCCTCAAAAACAGATGAGGAGTCTTTTTTTTGCTGCAATTGCCTCCTTAGTTTGTCTTGTCTTCTTCCTGCTAACTGTTTTTAACCAGGCCGTGTCCACATTGCCGGGTAGTTTCTACTGGGCTAATGCCTTGACAACGAATGAAGGCGAGTTTTTCGACTCCTTCATACGATTGCGAAGAATCATAAAGCCCCTCAGGAGTTCTCCTGGATCTTTGATGTCAGCTTCTTCAAAGCTGTTGTACGAAGGCAGAGCCCAGCCTTGCTTCTTCGCCGAACCAGCTACATTTGCAATACTAGAAGACATTATAGTTGGATCATAAAAGTTCCAGTCCATATAGTAGACATTTATTCTCTGCTGCATGGTGTCCTCAAGGACCATCCGGAGCCAATCATCGTGACCGCTCTTGGTAACCATCTTCATGCTGACCAAGATACCCGGCTGGTAAATTCCGGCTGATTCTCCGGACATCTCCTTTATAAGCAGGCAGAGCTCTCTTCTGCAGTCTCCTTTCAAGCCTATAGGAGCAGAGGTGCTCACCCGCATTATTTCCATGCACCAGCTCCTGTCTATCAGCATGATTGTCTGGTCGGATTGAAATTGTGGTTCTACGCGTAATGCAGCTGCAACAAAGAGGCATCAGTAAGCAGCAAACGAACAAGCAGGCAAACCAGACGAGTAGGCAAGTGGCGCCATGGCGCCATTTGCATCTGAGACATGCATAAACACATGGAAGCAGTTCGAATGCATTTCCCTACGTTTGGTCGCAGAGGCCTCCACCCAGTCCGAGCCCATCTCCTTCGCAATATTCGAGAAAGATGGTTCGTAGGAGAGTGGCTCTGACTGGGTAGAGGCACCTGCGACACGTAGGAGAATGCACTGGAAAACTCAACACAATGAGCAATCTACCAAGCAAATGGCGCGATGGCACCATTTGCTTGGTAGATTGCTTATTGCTAACACATATGTGAATGCTTCCATGTTTTTATGCTGGACTCAGATGCAAATGGCGCCATGGCGCCATTTGCCTACTCGTCTGGTGACGAGTAGGCAAATGAGACGAGTAGGCAAATGGCGCCATGGCGCCATTTGCATCTGAGTCCAGCATAAAAACATGGAAGCAATTCGAATGCATTCCCCTGCGTTTGGTTGTAGAGGCCTCCACCCAGTCCGAGCCCCTCCCCTTCGCAGATTTGCTTGGTAGATTGCTTCTTATTGCTAATGCATATGCGAATGCTTCCATTAGTTTATGCACTGGACTCAGATGCAAATGGCGCCATTTGCCAACAAGACTCCTAAAGTAAGCTCAGGCAATACAAATAGCGCCATGGCGCCATTTGCCAACAACAAGATCCTAAAGTAAGCTAGCAGGCATTCAAAATAGCGCGATGGCACCATTTGCCAACAAGACTCCTAAAGTAAGCTACCAAGCATCCAAATGGCGCGGTGGGGCCATTTACCAACAACAAGACCCTAAAGCTGACATCCAAATGGCGCGGCGGCGCCATTTGGAACAAACGAAACAATGCAAGTAGATGACATACCTGTACCTTGCGGGATGCTAGCCGCTGTCTCCACAGTCTGAGGAGCTCCAGAATTGTCGATTTCCATGTCGAGCGCCTTGATTTTTGACCGGGAACTGGTGTGTCGCTTGAAGAGGCGAGGCGCTGGTGTAGGGAAATGGCACCAGAAAACGAGGCCAAAAAAGGGTTGCTCGAGGCACTGGGTGCTGGGCGCTGGCGGCTAGGCGCTGGGCGCTGGGCGCTGGCGGCTAAGATCGAGGCGCTGAGAGCTGGAATAAAAAACGAAAAAAGCAAATGAGGTCCTCCAGAAACTGTGAGGCGTAACTAACTTTGGCCGCTGGCTGTCTGCTGTACCATAGGCGCCCAACTAGGGCCCGTGGCAGTCCAGACGCACATGCCCACCCGCCCTCCCATACACGTGGCAGTCCAGGCGCCCATGCCCGCCCATGCCCGTGGCAGCGCCCATGCCCGTGGCGGTCCAGCCCATGCCTGCCCAAATTCTTACTTCAAATTCGAATATTTCCCGCCCTTCCGCCCGCCCGCCAAAATTTGAACATAAAATTTAAAAATATCGCCCGTAATTTGAAAACTTGCCACCTGTGCAAATTTTAACATAAAATTCAAAATTCCCGCCCATAATTTGAAATTTGACTGCCATCTGTGCAAATTTGAATCATCCGCTTCTTTTAAAATTGTACTTTGCATTTAAAGTTGTATTTGTCACCGTTCTCCCTCTTAAAGCGACCATGGTACGACGCAGACGTTTTCGTGCACGGTTCAGGCGCTTTCGAATCCGCCTGCTCTTCTCAGCTGTCGCTCGCATAAGGCACTCGGCTTTTCTCAGGCGCCTAGGCAGAAACTTTGCAAGGCGCATGCGTGCTGTCAGGCGCTTTCTTCTTGGCGCTCACAGAAATCCCAGGTGATTCTTGGCGCTTTCTTCTTGGCGCTCAGTTCTTGGCATTCTTGGCGCATTCTTCTTGGCGCTTTCTTCTTGGCGCTTTCTTCTTGGGATCAGCTTGTTTTTCTTGTTTCATCTACTGCTCCAGTACAACATACCACTATCGATCTATCTAACATCAAGTAAGTCCATTATTTCTGGTAGGAATTATGTTCTATTGCTGCCATGTATATAGCGTGTTCAAATGCTGAAATTTATACTGCTTGGACACAGAACCTTGGTTTCAATTGCAAAGTTGGAATGGGGTGCCCATGTTATGCATGCCTGCTCTTATTGACACATGTACAGCAATGGGAGCAAGAATGCATAACATAGGCACCTCGTCTAGATTTTGTGATGGAGCCAAATGTAGATTTTCGTGTAGATTTTGGAATGGTGCACTTCGATCAAATGGCGCCAGGGCGCCATCTTGTTCCAAATACACCACTAAAATGGTGTATTGGTCTAAATGGCGTCATGGCGCCATTTCGAAATGGTGCACTTGGATCAAATGGCGCCAAGGCGCCATTTGTTCCAGAGTCACACCTATTTAGGTGTGAATTTTGAACAAATGGCGCCATGGCGCCATTCGATCCAGGTGTTCACCATTTCGACCAAATGGCATGGCGCCATTTGGCTCCAAATTTACACCAAAAATTGTTTTTTTGTACTAAATGGCGCCAGTTTTGCTTGTTTATTGCTTGTTTTTCGTCTATTTCGTTACCTTGCTTGATTGAAACAGGTTTAATTTTCCCATGTACAACCTATTCGTCGGAAAGACAATTGTTGCCCGTGGCCATATTTTGAATAGAAGCACTCTTCATGGGAAGGAAATAGATCCTTCAAATGTGGCAATTGAGGTCACGGAGTCCGTGATCCCATCGACGGAGCTTCCAATCCCCTGCGAAGGGGCAGATAATATTGGTGAAGCAGTAGGCACATTCATTTAGTGGCCTAAGAGGGATGTAAAACATGTTGAGTGCCCCTCGAGTGAAGATACATCTTCAACATCCCTCAATTTGCCCACCATCTATCCCTCAAGTAGTCCACCATCTATCAGTAGCCCGCCGGACATCAGTTTCACTGCTCACTGTGGTGAACCAAGCAACACAACAATAAATGAAGAAGACGATAGTAGAGGAGATTGGAAGTCATGAGAATCTAGGTGCCCGTCTTGGTCTCAGGTTGTTTAAGCCTGAAGATGAGGCAGTCTACTACTCCAGAACAGATCTACTTGGTTTGCCATGCTACATTCTTCACTCCTACATTGGATCTAAATATTCGGAGGCGAATATAGTCTTTAGTGATCCTCAGGATGCTATAGATGATGAGTTCTTGGGTGTATCAAAGGTCGAGCTTTCAGTGGGTAGCATAATAGATCCAACGGGGAACCAAAATATAAGGTCATGTCATGCTTGTGCTGAGAGGCCTCGAGCTAACAGTCTTATATCCTGGGAGACCTGAGATGTTTTGCTTCATGATGGTAGGACAGTTTCACAACATTTACAAGCTCGAGTTGCTCTCGAACAGGATGACTTAGAAGTTGATTGCTTGGAAGCTGATGTTGAGAAGCAATTCAAGAGGAAAAGGAAATATACATATGTGAAGAGGGTCAGGAGGGCAATGAGGAGAGGATGTGCGCTTCCAAGTCAATCAAGAGTGCTCTAAAATCAACATGCTGCAAGGAGGAATATGTCAAAAAACTGAGCCGAGAGCAGGTATATGCCTTAAGAAAAGAATTTTATTCTCAATCAAGCAGTGCCAGGATTACGCTTGTTTTTGATGTGTTGAGTGTAACTTATACAGGGCAGTCGGAGGCGAAAGTAGTAGTCTCTGGAGTGGAGTGCTGTCAATTCGCATGGCGCGTGGCTTTAGGAGTTGCTGGGGTCACGCTTTTATAGTTGGAGGAAGAGGTTTGAGTTAGGTGGAAAAAGGCTAAGCATGGTAATCTGTGCTCTAAGAAGCCTAGATGCGTGACACTAGCTACAGAAAGTGTGCTTGATACCTTCATTAGTGAGAATGCGGAGAGCATTCCACATAGAAGCAAAAAAGGAAAGGATGGTATAAGGGAGAATGTTCGCAAACTTCCTTCCATCCTTAATAAGAAGAGCATATATAAGGAAGTGGGTGCCGTGGTGGAAGAATTGACAGGAAAGAGTGTAACCTTGCCCTCTTTTTACAATATTTGGAAGAAAGAGTTTCCAGACGTCAGCATAGCCAAAAATACAGCATTCTCCAAGTGTAACATATGTGTAGTCATCAAGCAGAAATTGGAAAGAACAAAAGATACAAGGGAGAGGCGCAACCTTTCAATTCAACGGCGGGCACATATGTTGGAACAACGTTCCTGTAGCAGTCAATATTGGCATTGACATGCATTATCACATCGTTCACCAGAAAGTCACCTTTGCATAATACATGATAAGATGGATCAGGTCAAAACACTCACACCAAGAAGTCACCATCTCACAAAGTCAGTTTGGAGAGGAGATCGCTTGAAGAGCAGCTTGACAGGAGCATTGACACATGGTCATGGTGGACGGGCTTCACTACAACCCCAACATTTGGTCCACAGTTGAAAACAACAGTAAAAACGCAATACGGGTTGTTTTTTTGAAGATTTGAAAAAAACCTACACGTAGTTATATGGAGGTGTGGTTTTTCAAGGATATGCTGTATTTTTTCTTAAGGAGCCATAGTTTTTTTTTATAAGAATATGTGGTTTCTTAAGGAGGCGTCGTTTCTTTTTTAAGGGTGTGTTGTTTTCTCGGGCTGTATAGTTTTTTGAAGGGATGTTTTTTTTTAAGGTGTTTTTTAAGGTAGTGTTTTTTGAGGTGTGGTTTTTTATGGTTTTCTAGGTATCCATGTATGACCAAGTTGTCCACATGCCATTAATGCCACAAAATGGCAGCATACAAGAGCTATATGCATGTTTGACACAGTTCACTAGCATTATGCATGTGTGTGTGTGTGTGTGTGTGTGTGTGTGTGAGAGAGAGAGAGAGAGAGAGAGAGAGAGAGAGAGAGAGAGAGAGAGAGAGAGAGAGAGAGAGAGAGATGTATTTTTTACGTCAGAGCACAAGCCAAAGATCCTTTAGGACATACGACGCCCCTCCTCAAGGAGCACCACCCCCTACAAGGATACCAGGGGCAAAGGTCCTAGGGATGCCAAGATCCCAGTGAGGTTTGAAACACGAGACCTCAATGTGCTAGACGCGAGTGGACTAACCACCCACGCAGAGAGAGAGAGAGAGAGAGAGAGAGAGAGAGAGAGAGAGAGAGAGAGAGAGAGAGAGAGAGAGAGAGAGAGAGAGAGAGAGAGAGAGAGAGAGAGAGAGAGAGAGAGAGAGAGAGAGAGAGAGAGAGAGAGAGAGAGAGAGAGAGAGAGAGAGAGAGAGAGAGAGAGCCGAGAGAGCATGAAACTTGAAGACATCCATCACTTGGCAACTTGTAGTGAAGAACCAAAAGATGGACACTGGTTTGGCATCATATAGGGATTTCTTGAAGAATATTTAATCACCTAAGCATCTTCAACACTCGAAGTCAAAGGTTGAAGACCCCAAAGTTGGAAGACCACTCGAATTTCAACGGTACTTTGCATGAGCCATGATATTACTTCTTAAGGCATGATTTGCTATTTTCCAAGGTCTTCACTACCATTCCATCCAGAAAAATCATCTCTTTATCCATCATTTTCTTCCTTTTCATACACCATTGCCATTTGTCGAGACCAAAGTTCGCAAGACCATTTTTCCTAGTCAAAAGTACACCATTTATCCATCACATACAAAAAACTGCTAAAATTCCATCCAATTTAGCTCAGGCTCAAAGATGCCAAGGTGGCTCAAACATGCCACGTGGGCTCCAACATGCCAATATGGCTCAAACATGCCACGCGGGCTCCAACATGCCAAGGTGGCTCAAACATGCCACGCGGGCGCACGCGGGCTCCAACATGCCAAGGTGGCTCAAACATGTCACTTGGGCTCCAACATGCCACCTAGGCTCCATCATGGCAAGGTGGCTAAAACATGCCACCTAGGCTCTAGCATGCCAAGATGGCTCAAACATGCCACGTCGACTCCAACATGCCACCTAGGATCAAACATGCCAAGGTGGCTCAAACATGCCAGTAGGCTCCAACATGCCACGTAAGCTCCAACACGCCACCTAGGCTCCATCATGCCAAGGTGGCTCAAGCATGCCAAGGTGGCTCAAACATGCCACCTAGGCTCAAACATGCCAAGGTGGATCAAACATGCCAAGGTGGCTCAAACATGCTACGCAGGCTCCAACATTCCACCTAGGTGCCAAGGTGGCTCAAACATGCCATGCGGGCTCGAACATGCCACCTAGGCTCAAACATGCCACCTCGACTCCAACATGCCACCTAGGATCAAACATGCCAAGGTGGCTCAAACATGCCAGTAGGCTCCAACATGCCACGTAAGCTCCAACACGCCACCTAGGCTCCATCATGCCAAGGTGGCTCAAGCATGCCAAGGTGGCTCAAACATGCCACCTAGGCTCAAACATGCCAAGGTGGATCAAACATGCCAAGGTGGCTCAAACATGCTACGCAGGCTCCAACATTCCATCTAGGTGCCAAGGTGGCTCAAACATGCCATGCGGGCTCGAACATGCCACCTAGGCTCAAACATGCCATGCGCGCTCCAAGATTCCTATTGCTTCGTGTTTTCAATTCCTATTGCTTCGCGTTTTCAATTGCAGCTTCTCGGCCATGTCCCAAGTGCAATCGACTAAAACTCGGCCTCCAAAATGTAAACCCTTCAATAACCTAACAACACACAGGGTTTACGTTTCGGAGGCCATATCCTAGTCAGATTCGTCCAGGATCTTGCACAATGTCATCACGTAGAGGGAGGGTATTGACGCTAGAAGACGGACCCTTAAAACCTTCCAGAAGCAGTTCACCCCAAAGGTCCTCTCCCGAAGGCCCTTGGCCACGCACAAGCAACTCTCCCACTCCGAAACTATAAACTGACTCTGCCAATGGACTCAAAACATCGACATTACCCTTGGGACCAAGTTTCGTGGGCAGAAGACCACCCTTTCTCCAAGAAACGCCAAAGTAGCTCATGTCCAACACGTTCCTAGTCAATTGGCATAAGAGATGGCTGCAGAATATTGTCATGTAGAGGGTTTGTATTTTTTTCGTTGCCAAAAATGACCGTATAACTTGGTCCCTAGGGTAATGTCACCATTTCGGACGACATCGCGAAGTCGAATCTCCATTCTGGAGCCTTTGTACTGCTCGAACGACAAAACTTGGGTTTCTACATGGTCAAGCGCAGGACGCTTCACGGTTTGATAAGTTCTCCCGGACGGATCTTGGATTTTTTTGAACCTGCTCGAAGCAGATTACTTGAACAGTAGATTCAATGTTCGGATCGAGAAATCGAGCTCCGAGAGGAGGGGCATTGGCATTTGCCTGCCCGAAGGAGCGTGGCAGGAAAGGCTGCCTCGGCAACCTTTTTGAAGTTCGTCCCCTGGGGTCTGGCCTCTTCCCTCTGGTGAGTCAGCGCAAGATCCCTCTATTCTATCCATTGCCAAACTCCTCTACCAAAAATTCCAAAGGTTATCATATTTCTTGCATAAAGTCCTAGTCATCATGTCCTTGTCACCACCATCTAGCCATGTCACCCAAAATTTGCCGACATCACTCAATGAAAAGACCAAAGATGGACATCTTTTCATTTTTGGCCAAGTCAAAACTTGGCCTTGCTTACTTGGCATGCCATGTCACCACTTGGAGTGCCTAGGTGGCATGCTTGAGCCACCTTGGCATGTTGGAGCCCGCGTGGCATGTTGGAGCCACCTTGGCATGTTTGAGCCACCTTGGCCTGTTGGAGCCCACATGGCATGTTGGAGTCCATGTGGCATGTTTGAGCCACCTTGGCATGTTGGAGCCTAGATGGCATGTTGGAGCCCACGTGGCATGTTTGAGCCACCTTGGCATGTTTGAGCCACCTTGGCATGTTTGAGCCACCTTGTCATGTTGGAGCCTAGGTGGCATGTTTGAGCCCCGTTGGCATGCCTGTGCCATGTTGGCATGTTGGAGCCTAGGTGGCATGTTGGAGCCCACATGGCATGTTTGAGCCACCTTGGCATGTTTGAGCCACCTTGGCATGTTGGAGCTTAGGTGGCATGTTTGAGCCCCGTTGGCATGCCTGAGCCATGTTGGCATGTTGGAGCCCACATGGCATGTTTGAGCCACCTTGGCATGTTGGAGCCTGCATGGCATGTTTGAGCCACCTTGGCATGTTTGAGCCTAGGTGGCATGTTGGTGCCTAGGTGGCATGTTTTAGCCACCTTGGCATGTTGGAGCCTGCGTGGCATGTTTGAGCCTAGATGGCATGTTCGAGCCACCTTGGCATGTTCGAGCCTAGGTGGCATGTTGGAGCCCGCGTGGCATGCTTGAGCCACCTTGGCATGTTGAAGCCTAGGTGGCATGTTGGAGTCTGCGTGGCATGTTTGAGCCACCTTGGCATGTTTGAGCCTAGGTGGCATGTTGGTGCCTAGGTGGCATGTTTTAGCCACCTTGGCATGTTGGAGCCTGCGTGGCATGTTTGAGCCGAGCCACCTTGGCATGTTGGAGCCTAGGTGGCATGTTGGAGCCCGCGTGGCATGCTTGAGCCACCTTGGCATGTTGAAGCCTAGGTGGCATGTTTGAGCCACCTTGGCATGTTGGAGCCTAGGTGGCATGTTTGAGCCACCTTGGCATGTTGCAGCCTAGGTGGCCTAATCAAAAGTTGGCCTTGCTTACTTGGCCTAATCAAAAGTTGTCCTTGCTTACTTGGCATGACATGTCGCCACTGTGTGCCACAACATCATGTGCATATCTACTTTTGCAAATTTCAATTTTCCCCACTCATTTTATGGAACATCATTATAGGCATGCATTATAAGTATGGAGCAATGCAATACCCCAGTCTAGAGTTTGATAAGATGCATAATGCAATTATAGTCTCATGGGCTACAATCATTGTAGGATATGCGAGGGGACATGGTGATGGTGGCAAAGCTCGCAAGCTTTTTGAGCAAATGTAAGATGATGACTTCTGCCCAGATAAGCATACCTATGTAGGTATCTTGAATGCTTGTGTTGATTGACATGTATCCTAAATGCAAGGGCATTGCAGAAGCCCATCAAGTATTTAGTGGCATGCTTGCACGAAATATAGTACCATGTATAATATCATGGGGCACAAGAAAGGTTTCTCTATATTTCCTAATGCATTTGATGAGACAGTAAGTGGCTATATATTGGATAAGGGTCATAGTCTTTTACTTTGATTCTTGATATCACAGGAATTTGACATGCAAGACTACAAACGTTCATATGAAGCTAGCAGTCTTGTCCCTTTTTTGCAAGGTCCGTGATTAAACTGCATCCAGCTTCCATGCGCGTCTGTGGCAAATAGTATGGTGCTAACCATCACAATTTTCGCTAATGCAAGGAACAAAATAACAATAGTTAGTACGTCCCATTTGCCTATGTAGTTCATTGCTTTTTGAGCAATTGCAGGATGATGGCTTCTAGCCAGTCTTGAATGCTTGTGCAGGCTCAAGATCTCTAGAATGGGGTAGGCCTAAATACACACAACTATTACATGATAAAGCTGAGCTAGACATGTTTGTCGAAATGTATTTAGTCGGATGCCTGCACAAGATAGGATATAGTGCCATATATAGTGTCACAGACTTCTTTAATAGCAGGATATACACAACACGGAGATGCCAATCAAGCACGCAAATTAACGGACACACAAAATATAGGTTTGTTATGCGTGAAAAGTGAAATAGTATTCTTATGCACGCCTGATAAACTTTTTACCATAGAGTGATTTGAGAGCTCATGACTCTGCAATAGGGGATGCAGGAAAAACAGTTGGTCTGACTCTACAACAGGGGTGCAAGAAAAACAATGGCGAAGGTGATGAGGAGGTAGTTTTGGCCTAGATGCTCCAAAACTTATACCCCTTGATCTGAGAATGCAACAATGCCATGGCCGAAGTATTAGGCATAATCACCAGGAAGTCTTCTGGTTGTGTGTGTGTATGTTTTTTTTGGTGCTTTTTCAATATGTTTTTTTTTTCCGCCATTGACAGTGGAATGCAGTTTTCTGCTCAAAATTCTATTTCTATTAGCCATGGATTTTGGATATAATATGGAATGTTCACTAAACCAACCAATGGTCATAAATAAAGCATGGAAGTATAAAGTATGCAAGTAAAGCTGTATAATTGATTCAACGGCCCAGATAAAAAGCACATATCTTGATCCCAGTCCTATGATCCTATTGGCTCTATATTTAATGGTTGAGATTGAAGAAGAGATGAACGGTACAGATCTCGATCCTGGTAAAGGTTGAGCTTAACGGAAGCAACATTGTGTTTTCTCTCTCCAGCTATGGCGCCCAGCGATGGCGATGGCGCTGTGCAGGTTCAGTTAGACCGAAGTCGTGATGCCACCAATCTGAGGCGGTCAGCTTGCAGCAAGCTTCATTGGATTTACAGCAGAAATATCCAGCAAATTCAAGGTGCTTGTTCTTTCTTCCGATTCCCCATCAGTTTTATACCAAGGGGGCATCACCTTGTAGAACCTGTCAAAACCACGTGCATCAATGGGAGGGGGTGATTTTTTACCCTTTTCCGTATGTATACTAGGGGTCATAGGGGTTTTGGGATGTTCTCCTAGTTGTAAAAGCATACGGAAAGGGGTCAAATTTGCCTATCAGAAACACATATACTAGGGGTTTTTCGGCTACCCTATGCACGCAGGTGGCATATCCCTTATAAAGAAGGTGGATCCCCCGGGTTTTATACAGATCAATACACGAATCATTCTTATTTTTTGCAGGGAACTCACAAAATAATCCGAGGCAACTTAAGGCAACTATAAGAGATGCGGTTAACGGCAGCAGCTAGCTATGGCGAAGACCCATTTGCAAACGCTTAATATGATTCTAATGCTGCGGAAAGGTAATTTTGAAACGATTTTTGGGCGTGAGGTGTTATTCTTGGGGCTCCATCTAATCTCTGTTTTAATTTTTTTGCAAGGCGATCCTTGTTGCAAATGATCTTTCCCAGAGGTTTTTGCAAGAAGGAAAATGCCCTGTTGAAGGTGGCTTCCCTTTTAGGAGTTCGATTGGAGCTATTTTAGATGGATAAGAAAAGCTTAAAGGAATGGTTGTAGCTGAATGATGGTGATTTCGAAAGACCAGATGCTGGTTTTCGAAGGCTTCTTAATCAGGTTTAAACATGCTTCCATATTTTTATGTCTTCATATTTCCAGGAATGAGATTCTTACAGGTTAGAATTGGTTTTCGAAATGGTATGCTGTGTAATGTGTTGCATAGTTTAAAATATGATTTATATAAGAGAAAATATCATTTTGAGATGTCTGAAATACGTTTCTGAGGGTCTGATCCCATGCTGTTGACATGTTGCTATTTTCCTTAGTTATTTGCATAAGCTGTTACCTTTGCAGACTTCTAAATAGACTGCTGTTGTTGTTTGCTTAGGGGTCTTGCAGATTGCCTTAATGCACAATAAAGGGCTTCTCAAATCGTGTTGTTGATGGCTAGTTGCTGGTCTTGTGTATACTGCTGGTCTAGATTGCTAATAGATTCTAAAGAGGGCATATCATAGGGTCTTGCAAAGGTATTGGATGGATCACTCGCAGGATATTTGGCTTGTTTTATCATGTAATCTTGTTGCTAACAAATTACTTGGTGTCCCATTTCACTAAGCACTCTTGATTAATTGTAGACTTTGTGGTTATTCATATCATATTCCGAGTCAAAAACTATAATACAATCATATTCCATTGTTATTTACATGAATGGATTTTTTGGGTTCGATCCCCAAAGGGTTTTTTTAAAATAAACCATATCGATTCTTCTCTTGTTGGTTTTTTTTTATGTTGTAATATTAGCTTAACTATGTATTGTGATATCGAAAACAACGTGTCAACTAAAGAAATTCAACATGTCTTAACTAAAGAATGGACCCATAGTATTTTGTTTATAATGTTGTAATATTAGTTTCCTATGCATGGATATGACCTATAGTATTTTGTTTATAGTGTTGAAATATTAGTTTTCTACTCATTGTAATGTTTAAAACAACGTCTCTTATTTGGGAAAAACAATGCCTAGTGGCATTAAAACTACAATATTTTTCTTTTCAACGTGTGGATATGTGTAGTTTTTTTTCTTTTCTACTTTAGTAATATTATTTTTCCACGTGTTGAATGTCTAAAACAACGTGTCTTATATTGAGAATAAACAATGGCTAGTTGCACTAGAAACAACACCCCAAAAAAAAAAAAAAAAAAAAAAAAAAAAACACATTGTATTTTTCTTAAAAAACTGTCAAATTTCTATGCATAGACTTTTTAGATAAAAACTACATGTTGTTTCTAGCATTTTCGGAACAAAACAACAGGTGGGCTTTAAGTGTTGTTTTTCTGCAAAAAAGACAGCAAAAAACTACACATAGAGCCAAATTTGGGGTTAGTGTGCTTATGGTCATTTCTCTCTTGATCTTTGGAAAGATGACTCAAACTTTCATGTTGGATCACTTTCTAGGATCCTACACTATCTTGAGTTGCCGGACGAAGACAAGTGTGGTGATCTGTGCGGAAGCAGGACTACAGATTGCAAATTGATGCAAGCCCTAAAAAGACACTTTCGACCAACTGTAAAGATAAGCTAGCCGCAGCACACAAAGAGATGATGCCTTCATCTTCTGGTGCCTACTTAGAAGGCTTCAATCCTCTTCCTCGAAATCTCTACTTACAGTTGGATAATGCATCCGGTCAAAATAAAAATAGATATGTGTTCTCCTACCTCTCTTATTTGACATGGTTTAAGGTATTCGATGAGATTCAAGTTGGCTTCATGATGGTTGGGCACACTGATGACGATATTGATGCATTGTTTGGGAACTTTTCGACGTTAATGAGTTCATCGGATGCTCTAACTTTGCCTGTTGCTTTACTTGTTTAGCAAGTGCAATGCAAAGTCTCCTGTTCCATATTTTGTGGATGAAGTTCCAGATTGGAAAGGCTTTGTCAAGGTATATCCCTGATAAAGGCCAACGTCTAACAGGCCATACCGACCCATTGCTATTCCAATTTAAAATGGATGGAAAATGGCCCATTATGCAATATAAGATGCGGCCAACCCATAAAGAGTGGATTCCAGAAAAAGGAATAAGAATGTGGAAGGAGGATGAAAATGGTGAGCCAACGTTACCAACAGGGGTGCCTAAAAATATCCCTCCAAGGAAGACATTGAAAGATCTCCCTGGCCTGGCAGACAGCATCAGCAAGTACATAGCATTATGAAATTCCTTTTGCAAAAATCAAGAAGATAGTGTGTTTACACGACAGTACAAAGCAACTATGGATTACTGGAACGAGATTCTTTTGTGTTTGGAAGATGTATCTCCAGGACGACCTCAAAATGATAACTTTTGGTTGCGTACAAGGCAAGAACCTCTACAAGCTGCCTTTACTCCAGAGATTGATGAAGCCGCTGTGCATGTAAGACTTTTGCCTACGTATTGTGGGCCAGCAGATGGGCGTCCAGTGTTACCTATGGATAGTTCGATCCTCATGCACATGTTACGAAAGGTATGTTCGTTTTAGTCCGACCTGGAGACGATGAAACTCCAACATGGTTGGGCTTTACAGAAGAAGATGCCATCCTAGATCCAGAGTCTACCAATTATGGTCACATTTATGTATCATGGTGGATGCCTGTTGGTCGTGACTATACAGGTTGCTTAACTAAACGTTGGCGACCCAATCCATCAGATCCATCAAGGTATGAATAGAATAGAATAGAATAGAAGTATGAGAAGTTAGATGCCATACATTATGCATGGGATGCAAATGGCAAAAGACCGAAGATTGTTCAGATTCCAAAATAGCATTAGCTAAAAGCTCTCAATCTCAGTCATGTTCTCGATAATCATGTATGTAATTTCTTTTGCTATAATACTTAAGCATTTTGGACAATTAATACCCAGTCGATACATCAATTAGCTTTTATTATGCTTATACTACATCCTTACATCTTTTATAATAGGTGTTTAATACACATCATTACATCTGATGCACACATTATTGATGGCATACATATAATTTAGATGAACATATTATTGATGGCATTAGAGTCGATGATTCACTCATCTTCAATCCCTGCTAACGTGATCGAATTCAGCTCGTAGGCATGGCGCTCAGGAAGCCAAAGAAAATGGATCACAACACGAGTAAGGCCGGGGCAATGACACTCACGACCACTAGCTTTGGATTCTAAGTAAGGATCTAGCTTAACATTTATGTATGCACCGAACAATATCATTGTAGCTCATGGAGCAAATAATGGTCTCAAATTGATCTTCATAAATGTTATAAGCCATGGGAGATGAATGACTTCTACCACCGAATGGAGCTGCTTTTATAGTCGTTGTAGAATTATTGGTATAATACTTCAGCATTATTGGTATTATACATCAACATTATTGGTATTATACTTCAACATTATTGGTATTATACATGAACATTATTGGATTCGTGGCTATAAATTCTTTCACCTTGCTTTCACTTCTCACTTTTTACCTTGCTTACACTTCTCGTGTTCTCATCTTGCTTTGCTACTTGATCTTGATCCTTGCTTCTTGCTCCTTGATCTTCCTTGTTCTTTGATCTTCTTGCTGCTTGATCTTCCTTGTTCATTGCTTCTTGCTACTTGATCTTGATCCTTGTTATCCTTGCTACTTCATTCCCGTGCTCCTTGCTACTTGATCTTGTTCCTTGCTCTTGATCTTGCTACTTGATCTTGTTCCTTGCTCTTGATCTTGCTACTTGATCTTGTTCCTTGCTTCTTGCTCCCTGATCTTCCTTGTTCCTTGATCTTGATCTTGCTACTTGATCTTGATCCTTGTTCCTTGCTACCTGATCTTCGTGCTCCTTGCTATTTGATCTTGTTCCTTGCTCGTGTTCCTTGCTCCGTCGGTGATCCTTGCTTGCTTTTGCAAATGATTGGACCCAATCCTCCCTGGGCTACTCCAGAAGCCCTGCAAGCATGCCCCAAGCATTCTGTGCGGCCCGGTCAAGATGAGCTATTTGACCATTTCTTGGAGTGGAGGTTGCGCCACAGTCCCACCAAGGAGCTTGCAATGGAGTTGATCAACTTCATTCTGGAGCGATTTGATTGTGGTCATGAGCCACTGATGGAAATTAATCCATCTGAATGTTATAGGAGACTTGCAATGAGGGGAATTCTTGAACCCCCTCCTCATCTGGACGAGATGCTACAGCAGTTGAGGCTTCTTCTTCGTGCTGGTTATTTAGCACACACTCTGGATCAATACATATCAGAGTTCATTCATGAAATTTGTAAGGGACAGATGTATGGCCTCATTAGGACGTACTACAACGAGTACAACAACTTTGTGGAGTTGGGTCCGCTCTTCTTCCGTGAGTATCATCATGTGGAATTACTTTTTGCAATGACTAGGTACCCCATATGGTGGGAAGAATCAGGCTGGGATGTGCATGAGCTCTGGGTTTCTAACCCAGATGCGTGGGTTAGACCTCGCAGGGGAAGGGAAAGGGGAAGGGGAAGGGGTTCGGAACCTAGGGGAAGGTTACTGGGGACATACTGTGCTTTATTGCAGAATAATTGTGACATAATTTAAAATCAAATCTAGCAATAGGTTTGTGCCTACCATAACGTCATTAATGCTAAGGTTTTGGGTCAATTTTGTTACGCATTTATATCACGTTTTGTAATAGCTTCTTGTCACCTTCTGTAAAACATTTGTGTCATTTTATAGTATCAAACATATCGACAATTTTACATCAATTCTCTGTTTTCTATTGTGGCACTTATGCCATGTGATTGCATCAAGCAAGTGTCAATGTACCGACATTGTCAAGCCGAAATACATAGATATTTTGACGCAAAAGGGGCTAAGTTTGCATAAACATATAACCAAGGAGCATCTACTCCAAACCGTCTACAAGTGATGGAAACCCTGGGAGCAAGTGGCGGTTCTTCAGGAGCAGGTATTTCGAGCAGATTCTTAGCTAATTCATCTGGAAGTTAGTATTCCAGACGAGTTAGCATATCGTACTTCTAGTAGAGCCATTCTAGAACCAAAGTTCTGATTATGAATTCTAATCAACGAACCCTAACTGTAATGTAATTCGGATCAGTTATTATTCGTGTCATCTATCAAGTAATGTTGATATATGATGTTGGTTGATCTCACGTTCGCATCTCGTATGTATTGGGAAGGGGGTAAGAGACCTAGTAAACATTATTTAGATCATGTTCCTAGTTTAGATCCATTAGTTCCCATTATATGCGACCTATGCATAGAGCCCACTGGGCTTTTTCAAGGCTATGGAGTGACTGAGCACATAATGAGGTCAGTGGCAAAGTGGAGCAGACCTTGCTTAGCGTGGCTACTGAGGTTCCATAGCGGGCGAGGTGTATAGTCGGTCACTTCATGTTGGCCGTGTATGGATCCGACACTTCCTGGGTCAACGATGTCGCCCTGACTTTCAAGTGTTGTAGGTGTCAGCCTAGGTCGTGTTTTGAAGAGTTTAGTCGGGTCAGTACATGTGTCGCCATGATTCTCTAGTCACCCATGGATCCATTGTACTTTGGGAAAAGAGACACAATCCTCCTACTTCATCGGATCGCGGAGATGCAACCCGAAGTAGCCTCATTAGGCCGTATTATAAGATTATGTCTCCGGTAGGTTACGATCATCACAATGCCTGATTTAGCCTATCTGCAAAGTGTGCACAGGAAGGATGGATGGAGTGGTCAACCCTAACCATCGTCTATTGCCCTAGTCATTGCCATAACTCAGCCTGATCTATCTGGAGATCCCAGCTGCCAGTCGAATCCCCCTTGAGTCTGAGCCCGGATAGGAGCCTCCATTTGATGTATATGATATGGGATGGATTATCACTATCCTTCGAGGTAGGCGCATTGTTATATTGTTGCTACTGTTTACATTGTTATGTTTGGTTCTGCTGGTGTAGGAGCCTATAGGGGACGAGTCAAAATGACACCTCCATGTCCTCTGCTCGTTTGTCTGGCCATCTCGAATGCAGGCTAGGCTGAGGGCTCTTGCGAAGGGTTGCTGTTGGATGGGGAAGGTCCTTCGTTACTGGTGGGCTGTTATACAACACAATAACCTCAAAATGTGCTATATGCGTAGTTTTTTGGTGTCTTTTTTGCAAAAGAACAACACCTAAAGACCACCCATAGTATTGTTCCGAAAATGCGAGAAACAACATGTAGCTTTTGTGTAAAAAGTCTATGCATAGGAATTGTCATAATCTTTAAAAAAAAAGATAGCTTTTGTGTAAAAAGTCTATTGCATAGGAATTGTCATCTCCACACCTGGGAGACTTGGGCTGATACGGTTAGGTTATCTGGCTATCATAGAGCCATGAATAAATGTAATTATTTACATATTATTAATAAAAATAAAAATACCTTGCCTTCAAAAAAAAAAAAAAAAAAAAAAAAAAAACAATGTGTTGTTTTTTCTTTTTTCCTTGTTGTTTCTAGGGAGACTATACGTTGTTTGTTCTCAATATAAGATACATTGTTTTTGACATTACAACACGTGGAAAATAAATATTACTACATTAGAAACAAAAACTACATGACATATCCACACGTAGAAACAAAAGAATACATTGTTGTTTTAATGTCACTAGGCATTGTTTTCCTTCAAATAAACAATGTTTTAAATATTACAATGTGTGGAAAACTAATATCACAACACATTAAAAAAAAAAATACAACGGGTCAAATCCACATGTAGGCATTGTATTTTCTTTAGTTAAAACACGTTGTTTAGATATTACAATGCATAGAAAACTAATAAGACAACACATAGTTTTAAATGAAAAAATATAATATTTTAAAAAACAATACTAGTAAAGAAATAATAATGATCACAAATTCTTGATTACTTTTATTTATTTAAGAGAATGCCTTTGGGAATCGAACCCAAACAAGTCCATTCCGGCATACTATAATAATCTAAGAAAATGATTAAACTAGGAATTGTATTTCAGAAAGCAATGATGCGTACTATGAAAAAGTAAAAAAATTTATCCATTGTAAACTACATTGTCGTCTTTTCATAACATCAAGAGCGCAGATGAAATACTAAAAAATGCACAAATATGTCACTTTCTAACAAGAAAAACTTAACAAAAGCTAAATTACCACTGATCAAGCAGGCAAAAAAAGCAAAAGTTTGAGCACATAAGATCTGTAGAGGTTTGGAGCGTATGTGCATAGAAGAAAAGCAAGTGAGCAAAAGCAAGAAAACAAAAAACAAATTACTTAAAAGGCTAACAAGCATGCAACACAGTCACCCCGTGTTTTGGTCCACTGTTGAAAAGTATAGTTTTCTTAGGTCCACATGTTTTTTTTTCAGAGATTTCAAAAAAACCTACATGTAGATCTGTGGAGGTGTGGTTTTACTAACTAACGGTGTTGTTTTTTAAGTGGACAAGGTCCACTGTTATTTTTTTAAGGAGCTGTGGTTTTTGTTTTTTTAGGACGTGTGGTTTTTTAAGGAGGTATGTTTTTTGTTAAAAGAACTGTGGTTTTTTCTTTTGAGGTAGTGGTGTTTTTAAGGTGGTGTAGTTTTTGGAGGTGTGGTTTATAAGTAAGTGTAGTTTTTTAAGGAGCTGTGGTCTTTGTGTTTTAGGACGTGTGGTTTTTTAAGGAGGTATGTTTTTTGTTAAAGGAACTGTGGTTTTTTCTTTTGAGGTGGTGATGTTTCTAAGGAGGTGCGGTTTATAAGTAAGTGTAGTTTTTAAGGAGGTTTTTTCTAAAGGATGTATGGTTCTCTAAAGGGGTGTGGTATTTTAACACTAGAGTTGTCCCTTGATGGACCATAAATGGTTCATTTGTACAGTTCGCTTTAAAATTCATATAAAATCAATGACATAAAATTTAGTTAAACCCTTTCTACATGTTAATATATGGCAGTTATGTTGCACAGGAAAAATAGTTAAAAATGCATATACCCCCAAAATTGAAAGTTATGTGTAGGTGAATCAAGGGGGTCAAGTCCAGTTTGCTTCATGTTTACATAATGTAAAACTGTCTCAATAAAAGGATTTTTTTGATTTTTTTCATTATAATGATATTTTTCTATACGAGATAAGGATTAATACACAAAAAACCTTGTTCCAATCCGAAGTCTAGAAAGGAAGATATAGTCAGTCAAACATGACAGGGTCAAAACAGTTTTCTGTCTTCTGTGGACCAATAATGGTTCCCAGAAGGCTGTTTCAATTAAAATTCTATAACTTTTGCATGAAAATGATTTTTTACTTCAAATTTGGTATATAAGTAGTTGACTAATTGGTCCATGCATAAAAAATATTTGTTGGGCTGTAATTTGAAGCTTCAGCTTTAACTTATAATAACACTTTTAAGTAACTTTTAATTGATGTCTATTTTGTTATATTTGAAAGAAATTTATTGAAATAGTATGTCATTGAAAAAATAATATATGAATGCTTGTATGGATATGAAACCAATGAAAAAACAAGTAAAGAAAAAGAGCAAAAGGCACGATCATGATAAATCAATAAAGGTTTCTGTACATAAGACCATTACTGGTCCACAGGTTCATTTTAAATCAATAACTTCTTTACCTTATTGGATCTCAAGCCGAATTTTAGGATATTAGTATTTCATGAGATCCTCTATCAATAAAAAATATCTATTGCTAGGTTTGGGCTAAAACTTTTAGTATTAGTTCCAAGTTATCATCAAATATTTTCCATATTTGATCTCTAGATTTGTGCCTTGAAAATGAACTTCAAACACCATATTTCAAAGCTTCCCAAAGTTAAGATAGCAATACAAGATGAACCAAGGAAAAATATGAAAAGATATGCCTAAAGAAGATCAAGATAGACTGCTATGCCGATGCCAATTATTGGTCCACATGACCTCTCATTTAAAAGTTAAGAACATCATCATCTTAATCAATTCTTTAGAATATAGTTTATATCACATTATATATGATAACATTAGTTGATTAGGGATGATTGTCTATCTAAAAGGTGATATCGGAGCACAAAAATTAAGTAGTTAAGGGCTACTTTGAATGTATGAGAAAGTCCACTTACACCTTTCAAAGATTATCTTATAGACTATGAGAAATCATAATATCATTGTAGAGAACAAAATGAATAGAGCCAATGCAAATAAATAGAGCAATTTTCTCAATCCAGTTGGTTTAATCCTGGACCTATACATAGTCCATGCTTATTTATATTCAAATCTTGTATATAATATATTATCCTAACATGAAATTTAAGATATATATTGCCAACAAAGGTTCAAATTTACAAAATTTATAGCCTATCATAAAAGTTGATCTACATGTACTATGGTCCTACTTAGACTACAACATTTTGGAGCAGCCACACATTGTCTAACTTTATAATCGTGGAAAGTAAGTAGGTTTCTTCATTTTTTTTTCCTAATAAGACCACAACAAGGATCTCAATATTTTTTATCATACATTGCGCCATTTAAAAGGCTTATGGAAGAATTATAGTGCAATAAGTTAATTTTTGAGATGAACTAGAAAAACAGGTACGGAAAGTCTTTTGATCTATTTATTTATAGTCATGGCTAAACTTCGTGATATTGCCCTCTATTCATCAATAACTATCACTACCTACATTATTGTTGAGTTTTAGACCTATAAAGGTATAATCAATGCACTTTGGAACCTTTCTTTGTGTTCATCCTGTTATATTAGAGCTCGTTTAGATCTAGATAATGCATGGTTATACCCTAGTTACACTATATTTATGTTGATAAAGTAAATTCCTACATAGAGTTGATTAGAATGCATCATTTACTATCCTTATGAGACTTATGGATGTGATTTATTGAAGCACTTTAACCCATATTTTTATTTTGAATTCTGTACAATAATTTCTTTAGTTAATAACGATACTAATAAAACATATAAACATAAAAAAAAATTCTTTGGACTATAGGTTGCCTAGTTAAGGACTCATTGTCACAAAAATTAAGTCAAAATTTGTAATAATAAGAGAGAAATAATTCTTGAACCTCATGCAGCATTTTTAAGCAAAATAGGGTTTGGCGACTTCAATTAAAATCAAATGATAGTGGCAAAACATGGAAACATGCAAATTGATATGTTTTATCATAATACATCAATTAATTTCATATTTAGCAAGGTTTAGACACTTCTATGCTAGAAAATTGAAGAATGCAGTTCTAGAGTGCTGTAAAAACTGCCAAATTCTTCAAAGTTTGAACAATCATACCAATATAAAGGTGTATCCAATGGTCATGAAATTCTCACAGGTCGTTAAGAATCAAGTGAAGACTCAAATAGTGGTGGTATATTTTAAAATTAAAATTTATCTTGTGAGATATATCGGTTTAAGTGGCAGGGGGTATGGTGGACCATTTCTGGTCCATGGACCAGAAATGGCCCCCGGGACAACTCTAGTGTTAAGGTTCTTTATAGCCAATTTTGTAAGCATCATTATACAATCATTGCACTGCTTCCATCCATATGACACCCCATAAAGTATTCATATATGTTGTCATTACATGCCACGTGTAAAAATGCAATATCTCATCTATTGTCCCTCTACCCCTCATGCTTATAGAAAACTAGAATGCAAAGGCATTATGAAGATCCCAAAATTGAATTGAACTGAATTTAACTTTAACATCCATGGGGACCAACAAGTCTATCAGATCCTCCGTAGGCGTATGTATGCATGGATGAGAGAGAGAGAGAGAGAGAGAGAGAGAGAGAGAGAGAGAGAGAGAGAGAGAGAGAGAGAGAGAGAGAGAGAGAGAGAGAGAGAGAGAGAGAGAGAGAGAGAAAGTGTATTAAATCTTTGGGAGGCCTAGAAGGCCTAAAAGACACACCATATTTAGATACAATCATAAAAGAGCAAATGAGTCTCAGAATCCTCATCTTGCTCGTCGCTCTCACTCAATATATCTTCTTCTTCAAGAAGACTATTCAATCTTTTTAAACAACTCTCTCTATGTTGTAGAAGCTCCAATAAATATGCTCCAATGATCTCTCCTTCCATGGAGAAAAAGGTCTGAAGATTCTCAGCATCAATACCATGTTGAGTACGAAGTAAGTAATATGCTTCACATCTAAGTAGCGCATGTTCTTCATCTTCTACTTCTTCTTCTCCACACACTTTACAATATCTTTCAGAACGAGGGATTATATGCCCCCATCTACCCGTTTCCACGCCCAAGTGATGTGAACTGAGGCGAATCCTACCAATTGCATGTCTCTTCTTTATAGAAATATTATCCGTTAAATACCCGGCAACTTCCAGCCTAGGATTTATGTTTTGTCTATAGAGAATCATCTCCGTTTTTGGTTGTGCCCACATCTTTCTTCGGAACTTATCAAAGACCCACTGTTTCAGATTTTTCCCCATTGAGATTGCCTCTTCCCATTGAATATCCCATCTTCCAAACCAACAAGTAACATCCCGAAACCATCCTTTATCTTTGCTGGCCAAAAGAGCCTTATGTGGCAGCCTAGAGTCATCCATGTGGATCACCTTATTCAGTAACATCCCGAAACCATCCTTTATCTTTGCTGGCCAAAAGAGCCTTATGTGGCAGCCTAGAGTCATCCATGTGGATAGAGAGAGAGAGAGAGAGAGAGAGAGAGAGAGAGAGAGAGAGAGAGAGAGAGAGAGAGAGAGAGAGAGAGAGAGAGAGAGAGAGAGAGAGATTTGCTTTTTTATGCCTCAAATCCATTTTTTGAGCATATGCACATAATCTCAGGTCCCAATCAGCTCAAACATGCCAAGGTAAGGTGGCTCAAACATACACAAGGTGGCTCAAACATGCCACAAAGGTGGCTCCAACATGCCAAGGTGGCTCCAACATGCCACGCGGGCTCTAACATGCCATGCAGGCTCCAATATGCCAATGTGGCGCAAACATGCCACGTGGGCTCCACCATGCCACCTAGGCTCCAACATGCCAAGGTGGCTCACAACATGTCACCTAGGCTTAAATATGCCAAGTTGGCTCAAACATGCCACCTAGGCTCCAGCATGCCACCGTAGCTCTAACATGCCACCTAGGCTCAAACATGCCAAAGTGGCTCAAACATGCCACGTGGGCTCCAACATGCCACCTAGGCTCCAACATGCCAAGGTGGCTCAAACATGCCACCTAGGCTTCAACATGATAAGGTGGCTCAAACATGCCACATGGGCTTCAACATGCCACCTAGGCTCCAACATGCCAAGGTGGCTCAAACATGCCACGTGGGCTCCAACATGCCAAGGTGGCTCTAACATGCCACCTAGGCTCAAACATGCCAAGGTGGCTCCAACATGCCACCTAGGCTCCAACATGACAAAATGGCTCAAACATGCCACCTAGGCTCCAACGTTGCTCAAACATGCCACGCAGGCTCCAACATGCCACCTATGCTCCAACTTGCCACGGTGGCTCAAATATGCCACGTGGGCTCCAACATGCCACCTAGGCTCCAACATTCCTAGGTGGCTCAAACATGCCACCTAGGCTCCAACATGCCACCTAGGCTCAAACATGCCAGGTGGCTCAAACATGCCAAGGTGGGCTCAAACATGCCACCTAGGCTCCAACATGCCACCTAGGCTCCAACATGCCAAGGTGGCTCAAACATGCCACGTGGGCTCCACCATGCCACCTAGGCTCCAACATGCCAAGGTGGCTCACAACATGCCACCTAGGCTTAAATATGCCAAGTTGGCTCAAACATGCCACCTAGGCTCCAATATGCCACCGTGGCTCTAACATCCTAGGCTCAAACATGCCAAGCTCGCTCAAACATGCCACGAGGGATCCAACATGCCACCTAGGCTCCAACATGCCAAGATGGCTCAAACATGCCACCTAGGCTCCAACATGACAAGGTGGCTCAAACATGCCACATGGGCTTCAACATGCCACCTAGGCTCCAACATGCCAAGGTGGCTCAAACATGCCACGTGGGCTCCAATATGCCACGTGGGCTCCATCTAGGCTCCAACATGACAAAATGGCTCAAACATGCCACCTAGGGCTCCAACGTGCTCAAATATGCCACGCGGGCTCCAACATGCCACTTATGCTCCAACATGCCAAGGTGGCTCAAGCATGCCACGCAGGCTCCAACATGCCACCTAGGCTCTAACATGCCAAGGTGGCTCAAACATGCCACGTGGTAACCTAGGCTCCAACATGCCAAGGTGGCTCCAACATGCCACCTAGGCTCCAACGTGCTCAAACATGCCAAGGTGGCTCAAACATGCCACGTGGGCTCCAACATGCCACATAGGCTCCAACATGCCATGTTGGCTCCAACATGCCAAGGTGGCTCAAACATGTCACCTAGGCTCAAACATGCCAAGGTGGCTCCCACATGCCAAGGTGGCTCCGCTCAAACATGCCACCTAGGCTCCAACATGACAAAATGGCTCAAACAGGCCACCTAGGCTCCAAAATGCTCAAACATGCCACGGGGGCTCCAACATGCCACCTATGCTCCAACTTGCCAAGGTGGCTCAAATATGCCACGTGGGCTCCAACATGCCACTTAGGCTCCAACATTCCTAGGTGGCTCAAACATGCCACCTAGGCTCAAACATGCCAAGGTGGCTCCAACATGCCACCTAGGGCTCCAACATGCCACCTAGGCTCAAACATGCCGGTGGCTCAAACATGCCAAGGTGGGCTCACGTGGCGCCCCCTACTGCGTATAATGATGCCCGCGACCGTGATACAACCAGAGTTCATCCCCATACCGGCTCCCATCGATATAGGGCCCTCCACAGATCACTGCGACCATCTGGAATCCACAGTGGGGAAGAATGAAGGGGTCATTTTACCCCGTCTCCCTCGGGGCCTACCTAGTCATGGGAAGCGTAAAACATACACGCCGGTAACATAACATCATATATCCACCTCGAAGGGTGGTACATCAACATCTGCATAGACAAAGATCAAGACAATACAAAAGGAAGTTCCTACCCAAGGCTCGAGATTACGGGGTGAGGGACCGACAAGCTTGGGTCTCGAGTTCCTGCGCATTGATTCATGACAATGGATTGGGCTGGCATAAGAACATGGCATTGGGTTGTCCACTCCATCCACCCCTCCCCGCGGCACACTTTGCGAGTAGGTTGAAGAGTGTTGGGACCCCGACCAGAGCCGCCCGGGTGCTGACCAAAGGGGCTACTCCCCGGGTTACATCTCCCCGTGCCCGATGGGAAGTGTAGGGATCACTCCCACCCCGGAACTACATGTTGACCCAAGGTGACTAGAGGGCCAGCGCCTTATTCGACTTAACCCTTTGGAAGGTGAACTCCACCCCCCTGGTGCCGAGCCCATGCCTTGCCCACACCTCGGTGGCAAGCCATTAGACCTAGTCACTTTCGATCCCGGTAGGCCTTACACACCAGAGGGATCGGTCAAGGGTCAGAACACGAACCCCGTTCTGAGCCAGTCTGGTCCCTTCACCCACAACCAGGTGGGGTTCTTGTACACAGGCCGAATCTAGTAATGCACTAAGAGGGACTAACTAGGAGCATCATCTACTAAGCTTTAAGTCTCTACTCCCCTTCCCAATACAATGAGTTCACAGAATCCATCCGTCCATCATATCAACATAATAACTAATAAAGAACTAATCTATCTCATAGAGTTAGGTTCTTTAGTTAGGTCAATCTCGGGATCTACTTGGCTGCTAGGGGTGATCTAATAGGCTAAACCTCTTGATTGAAAGTGGAGTAAGGTTTATGCTATTTGATCGACCAAATACGATCCTGGTTCACTCCTCTCGATCCGAAGGCGTCCATGTCCCCTGCTCGCCGGGATGCGGTCGGAGGGATGATCTGACTAGCCGGGCTGAGGCGATCGTGGGAGTTGGAATTGACTCCTCAGGCGCGCGAATCGGAGCTCGGAAGGTCTGTGGGCGAAAAAGAGAATGTTAGGGTTTGATGCCTTATGTAGGCTATCAGTTAGGTTTAGGGTTGTCCATGACCCTTGGTCTACCTTTAATGGGTTAAAGGTCTAAAGGTGCGCGCATTGCTAAGTGTGCGCACCATTGCAAGTTGCCCCCTAGGGCGCCCTTGCTTGGGTATACGTCGGCATTATACCGCCGACCGGACGGCGATGTAATGGCGTGCCGCTAGCATGCATATACGTCTTGAGACCGTATATCGTACTGGAACGTCACATTCTCCCCACCTTGAATTGATGCTGTCCGCAGCATCGTGGGTCTCCCCACCTTGGGGTCTACTTAACCTGCAATCAACCTCATGTATACGATATACCTATTTTATACATTTAATAGAATTACCTTAAGGTAATATTTACAGGACATTATTGAACTGTTATTCAATCAAATGCTTAATTATTCGCATGTCATTACAACGATTACTCATAATTTATTATATATACTATTATTCTTCGAGGTACTCTTTATTCCTTGCAACACTTTTAGACAAAATTGTGTTGCAAGTCTTCGTAGTCCGACCTCCTAGCCCTCCGGAGCGCTCTATTGGCCTGCAGGTCACACTACGTTAGTACCATATTTAATTATTTATAAAGTTTTGGTTATATGGTGACCACCCCACCTATCTACATGGATGCATGGCTAATCTCTCGGCGTAGGAAGAGGGTGAATCTTCCATTATGGCCGAGGAGACAGCGCCTATATGCCTATATGCCACTCATGCCTACACCTTTAGTTGCCCAGCGTGGAAGGAAGGAAGGAAGGAAAAATTTTTAACGTCCACGGAACCCAATCGGGTTATGGGACCAAGTACATAAGGGACCGAAGTCCTGGACCGAAGTCCAAACAAGAACATGGGCCGAAGCCCTTAAACCAAAGCACAACGTGAGCAAGAACACAACCATCATGACCCGGATTAAAAACCACCTGGGAAAAAACCGTTGCCAGGATGACTATGGCCACTCACCGATCCAAAAATCCATGCTGTTGCACAAGCAACAGGCATACCTTCATACCTCCAGCAGACAAAGCTTCACCAAGCGGCTCCGAACCGTAACCTCTTCTGGCGGGGTGCCGGAAAGCGAGGCGCCTTCAACGCCAATCGCCAGACAAGGCAGGGAAGGCGGCGCCGAGAAACGGGCCAGTGGAAATCGCCCATCGGAGGTGCCTCCTCACCCATCCTCCAGCCCTGCGCCAAGGTAAAGACCCGCGTATGTACGCAGCGGACATCCACTCAGTAGGCACACTGTGGGCGCCATCCTTCATACCCATTTTGCTAACGCCATCCCATCGCTTTGATCCGCTCGGGCAGGAGCCTCAGCGGCTTCCAGCCAAAGCGCGCCAGCGCCAGGGCGCTAGGGAGGAAGTTAATGAGGCGCTAGGGAAGGCAATGACGCAAATGGAGGATAGGTCCTTCCCGTATATGGGGCGTGAAGGCCAGATTCCTCCTATCAAAACATATATGGGGCTAGAGGTGCTTTTCCTATCAATGCATTCCTCAATGACCTCCTTTCTCTCGAGGTCGTCTACTTCCGTGGGACAGAAGTAGACTTTCCAAGCGGCACCGCGGTCATGCCTACATTGACATTACACCACGTCCTAGAGATCACCGTAGTAATCTCATCATCGGTTACAACGCATGCAACCCTTGCCTCATAGGTTGCATGTGTAGATTATACCTAACTAGGCAAGCTGTTAATCTACACAAATTGACATGCCTGAGCCGATTTCTTCGGAGATGACTTTGCCGTCCCATTGCTCCATAAACTGTGGGTACTGTTTTTCTAGATCTCTTTTAAGTACCCATGTCGTGTCTTCCACCGGCAAGTGTTTCCATATAACCAAGTATTGGAGGAACTCTGATCTTCTTGTTTTCTTGAATGCTTTATCAAGAATTAGCTCTGGAATTATTTCCAACTGCTCCTCTGTCATTTCCAACATCGTTGGGGTGTCCAGGATTTCATCTGGGTTGGGAGTGTGCTTCTTCAGCAAACTCACGTGGAAGACTTTGTGGATCTTTAAGTGTGCTAGCAAGTCTAACCTGTAGGATTGGTTACCCACTCTCTTGACTATTTTGAAGGGTCTAGCCCACCTTGGAGCAAGTTTCTTGCAATTCCCGATGCGGAGCTTCGCCTGCTTCACCTTGATCTTGAGCCACACATTGTCGCCAACTTCAAACTGCCTGACTGTTCGATGCTTGTCGGCGATGCTCTTTTGACGACTCCTTCTTTGCTAGGAGATATCCCGTGCTTCTTCTACGAAAGCTGCCCGATGTCGCTCAACATTTGTTGGGACTTCCACTTTTGACACGGGATTGTGCCAAGTGTCTGGAGTTAGGCATTGGTAGCCGTAGTTGATCATGAACGGCGACATTTGGGATGATTCCTGCTTGGTGCTATTGTATGCAAACTCCACCAAGTGAATAAATTCCTCCCACATACCTTGCTTGTTCCAGACGTAGTTTCAGAGCATGTCTTCCAAAATTCTATTGACACGCTCCGTTTGCCCGTCCGTCTGTGGATGATAGGCCGTGCTCATGGATAGCTTCGTTCCAATCGTTGTGAAGAGATCCTGCTAGAAGGCGCTGATGAACTTCGGATCTCGGTCGGAGATAATTTCCCTTGGCATGCCATGAAGTCTGAAAATCTCTTTGGTGAAGAGCTTTGTTGTGTCCATAGCTGTGTCCGTGGTCCTGCAAGGCACAAAATGGGCCATCTTCGACAACTTGTCGACCACGACCATCAAGGCATCCTTATCTCTTACTGTTCTTGGCAGTCCTGTTATAAAATCCATCTTCGGCGACCTCCCACTTAGCGTTTGGTACAGCTAATGGTTCCAATGCACTGAATTGAAGTTGTTTCGCCTTCGTTTGCTGGCATAGCCGACACTCCTTGATGTGGCGAAGCTATCCGCTTCTTCATTCCCGGCCAATAGTAGCTGCTACGCACTTTGAAAATATGTCTTCATGAATCTGGCGTGGCCAGCTATTGGGCTGTTATGGGTGTCGTGGAGGATCAACTTTCTTAGATGATTCCGACGCGCACAACTTGTTCTTATGGTATAGGAGGTTACCTTCCTTTTAAAGTTTTTGAAGGTTTCCCTCTCCTTGTCCGTTTCGCTTCCTTGGACAAGCTTGCCCGTACTTCTTTGAAGTCCACATCCGTTGGCAAGGTTTCTTCTATCTTTTCCGAAATTGCTGAAGGCGTCGAGATTGCGTTCGCGATTGCACTCTGTTGTTAGTGGATGCCTTGCGCCATCTACGCTACCACATTAAAGCTTCGGGGTTTGTAGACTATCTCAAAGTCGTACTCCTCGAGAAATTCCATCCACCTTCTCTACGCCTCAGTTGAGATGTGGTTGCGTCAATACGCGTCTTTGGAGGCTTTCGGTGATCGGTGTCCAACTGGAATTTTCTCCCTAAGAGGTAATGCCTCGATTCTCAATGCCACGACAAGCGCTAGCAGCTCTTGATCATCGTCGGCAAGCAGCGTTTCGGCGTCGTTCATTTTCCTTGAATCGTGACGCTATTACCCGCTCTTCTTGCATCAGACCGCTTTGTGGCTATCTTGCTTGCGTCCGTTGCTACTAACTTGTCCTTTTCCGGTCGGGGTTCAAGGCGGGGCGGTTGTCAAGGCTTCCTTCAACAACTCAAATCCTGCTTGGGCTTTCTTGAGCCAATGGTCTGCCCAATTTTTGACTTTCTCCCGCCTTTGTTAAGTCCGTCGATTGGGGGGCTATCTTTAAGTTTTTTAGCGAACTTCTGTAATACCACGGGCTAGGCCGAGGAAACTTCGACCGACCTCATGGACGTTCTTTGGTGCCCGGCCATTGGATTCTTGCTTCAATCTTGGCGGGGTGCAGCCGAGATTCCTTCTGCTGAAATCACATGACCGAGGTATTCCCACCTTCTCGTTGCGAAGTGACACCCGACAACTTGGCATACAACTGATGCCTCCTTAACTTCTCGAGCACCTTTTCGGCGTCTTTGAGCATGCTCTTCAATGGATTTCTTGTACACCGAATCAACGCCGAAGAATACTATCACAAAGGTGTTCAAGTATTCTCGAAGATGTCGTTCATGAGTCTCATGAACGTAGCTCGGGCGTTGGATAGCCCAAATGGCATTACGGTGAATTCGTAATGCCCATACCTGGTCCTGAAAGCCGTTTTGTGGATGTCCTCTTCTTTTATTCTCGATCGGTGATAAGCGACCTTAGGTCAATCTTGAGAAGACCTTTGCCCCTTGGAGCTGATCCATCAAGTCGTCTGATCTGGGAAGTGCGTACTTGTTCTTGATGGTGTGCTTGTTCAACTATCTGTAATCTATGGACATCCTCAAGCTTCCATCCTTCTTCTTGACAAAGAGGATGGATGCCCCAAATGGTGAGACACTAGGCCTGATGAAGCCTAGATCGAGCAATTCTTGTAGCTGCTTCTTTACAAGGGGGATTCACTGTAAGTGCCATACAATGTGCCTGAGTGACTTGTAGGGGTTTTTTCGACCCATTTCCATGCGATACAACAGAAGAGGTAGGGGTTTTGCCACTACTTGGGGTAAACTTTGTACGGAAGGGGTCGAATTTGCCTTTCAAGAAATCGTTTACGGGGGTGTTTTTGATCACCCTATGCACGCACATGGCATACCCCCCTTACTATAAGTGAACCCCCCGGGCTTCTTTAGCTCCGTGAGTTCATGTGTGGTCATTCTATATGGGGCCTTGCTTGTCGGCTTGGTCCCGACTCGAAGTGCTATCTCACACTCTACTCCCACATAAGGAGGAAGCTTCTCGATCTCATCACGGAAAGAGATCGTGGAACTCCGTAATCAAGTTGGCGCATTGGCTTGGGCAACTTGCGGAGCACCTTGTCTTCCTTGCTTTCTTCCGGCTTCGGGTTCCTCGATCTCGAGTTTGAAGATGTATGCTACCTTCGCTCCTTATAGATTTGAGCAGCTTCTTAACGGACATACATTGCATGATGGGGGTAACTTCTTTACCAGGATCTCAATGGCTTTGCTGTCAGGCGTTGGGAAGGTCACCTTCCGCTTTCCACAATCGATGATGGCCCCTTGCTGGACCAAGGTACTCCATTCCAGCGATCAAAGTCGTATTTGCCAATGCCCATTACTTCGCCCCCACGGATATTAATCCTGGTAAGTCAATGTCGAAGTTGATTCTCTTCCCAGTTGTATGTCTTACTGCCCCGCTTGCCAAGATTACGGGCCTTGATTTGGACTTTAGGGGTTTCAATTTCAACCATCCTCGGGGATGCGAAGTTATGGCTACTTCGAGTCTATCAAGACTATGAAGGACTTGGCCTTTGCCTTCCCCTACTGTGATGATTACCTTATCTTGGGTCTCTCGCTGTTTTGTATCTATAGCGGCGAAGATGTGGCACTCACCACGAATGTAATCCGTGCCTCCCGCCCGTCCTCGTCGATGGAGTGTCCCGTCCGCCCAACTTCGCTAGCGGCTGAGCTCATAACAAATGGGCGGGTTATTTGTTCAGGTGGCCGGCTGGAAACATCTAAAGCGAGCTGCTTCTCCATGCATTCCCGCCTTTTCTCCTTAGGCAGCGCCCTGTAGGAAGGACCGTCTTCGCTTTCGAGTAATTGGACCCTTCTGTTTGTCCTTGAAGGACACCTTTCTTTCTGTTGTTTCCCACAGTTTGCTATTGTATGGGGACTTTCTTTGGACTTGGCTGGCTGCCCTAGGACTGTAGCTCCCTATTGCTTTCCTCTATCCGATAGTAAGGGCGCCTTCAATTGCTGTTTTGCGGCTCGATCCTTACAAACTAATTGTCTTGGACTCGCTTGGACCGCGTTTTGGGGTCTATTGCCCTTACGAGTTTCTTGAGTTCCTCGTTCAGCCCTTCTATGTAGCTTTCCACTGCGTGTTTCTCGCTCAGCTTTGGCACATATAGCCTTAGTCTCATAAACTCTTCGGTGTACTTCTGCACCGTCTTGTACCCCTGCTGCAATCTGTAAAACTGCTGCATCATGTTCGACTTGTGTTCCCGAGGAACATAGTGTTTCTTGAAAGCTTTTGAGAACTTCTTAAAGCGGCATGCATCTCTGCTCAACCCATGGGCCTTGGCATAGCCCTTCCACCATATCGTCGCGGCTCCTTTGGGTTAGTTACATTAAGCCACCACGCCTTTGTCTTTGTCCTTCATGCCATAGGCATTGCCGTACTCACTCATTTCGTCGAGCCATGCCTCCGCCTCTAAGTCGGATCTGTTCTCGCCCGAGAATTGTTCGAGTTTCCGGGCTTTCCACACATTGCCCAGTGCTGAGTCCACCTTCTTCTGGTAATCGAGGGCCTTAGTGTCCTTCTGCCTACCGTCTCTATGGTCCGGCGCCTGCTCGGCCTCTTTTTCGGACTCAGAGTCCGAGGTTGAGCTTGATTTGGAGGTCTCTGTGTTGGGGGACCTCCTTCTCTTACTCCTTCTCTTGTCTTTCCCCGATTTTCGGGGTGTCGTTTGTGGCCCGGCTGATGCTTGGGCTGCGAGTAGGGCCTTTATCTGGTCCAGCTCCGTTCGCATTTGCGACATCTCCTCTTGTGGGGTCATGGGACCATATCCTTCAAAGAGGTTCCTGGGGATGGGTTGCCTGTCAGGAGTCTCTTCGTCCATGTTGGGCCTCCTGTTTTGTTCGACCATTCGTTGTTCTCTATCTGCACACACAGTTGGTTATGGCTGTATGGTTAGTTTTATTTGTTCTCTTTGCATTATATGTGATGTTGGTATAATTGTGGGGAAAAAATTAAATCAACAAAACATTCAAAGTGCAAAAGAGAAGTTATTTTCATATTTTATAATATGCTAATACAAAATTAAAACTTCCGGGATCAAGATTGCTAACTATTCTTGATGTCGCCGGTAGGATGGATTGTCCTCTAGGAACTTCTTCACTTGGGCTGTTCCCACTGAATGACCCAAGTTCCTAAGGACGTTGACCGAGGATCCACCTGCCGCAAAGCTCTCGCCAAGTCTTCCACTCTGGCGGAGGTATAAATTTTGCCAACACTTGCTTGATCTTCCCGCCTTTTGTAAGGTATGGCGAAGTCGAAAACATCGAGTGCTACGCTCTCTTCACCAAGATGGCATACTTTCGGTGTTGAGGAATTAGCGCATGCCGGCCAAATCCACGAGGCGCAATTAGCATCGATACTCCTTCCCTGCGCCTCACGGGGGTGAATTTGCGGTGAATTACCGCTATTCTTCCATCCATCAGTGAGGGGGTATCTATAGCGACACAATGGATTTCGTGGCGGAAATCTCGACCACTCGGTATCCCGGCTCGTAATGCGCCGCCAAAAGTCATCTACCTCTTGTGGTGAGCTCCACAGCCCAGTCTCATTTGTAGGCTGAAGCTCTCGAGGAAGTCGAACTTCGCCTCTTCTCTCCAGAAGAGGCGTTCTTGAAAAACTTGCGTTAAGATGTTGAAGTCGTGGCGGATCCCCATCTGTTCTGTAGAGCAAGGGAACTCCTCCTCCGTCGGTAGTTTTGTCCCCCGGCCTTATGCGCCTCCATAATGCGCACGTCTTTGGCGTAGGCTTGGATGCCAGTCGACTCTCCCGTGTAAGTGTCGACTTCCCTTACTTGGAGTGGGAAGTTAGATGCTCTCGACGATGAAGTCGTCCGGTCCGTTCTTGGGTTAGTGCGGCAACTCTTGGTCGGTACTCCCTTTTCCACACGCCGGAGGTTTTGGATGTAAGCAGAAGCAAAACTCCCCCCCCTCGACAATAATGGGGGGCTAGGCTTGTAATGCCTAGCCCAAGAGCGGCATTGTGACTTCGAGAGTTTTCCGGCTTCTTTTTGAAGTCTTGCACCACTCTTGTTACGCTTGTCGCGGCTCCCTCTTGGGTCGAGAGCTCGGCGTAGTCTTCCTCCTCTTCGATTCCTGTTCTTACGGGTCCTCCCTCTTCTTTTCCTTCCTGCTCCTGTTTCGTATTCGTAAGCCCGTTATTCTGCTGCTATGGCTAATGGGTCCCGTCCATGGGGGATGGAGGTTTCTTCCCGCAGTGTTCTCGGCGCGATGGGTAAGAAAAATTGCCAAAGGCGGTGTTGAAGAAAATATTTGGTCCTATTGACGATTAGGACCATTGGCTCCCGTCTTGTTGCCTTGTTTGTCAGTACTTGGCAATGTTTGGAACATCGCCTAAAAGTACGATTGAGGATTGCTAGGAACAAAGTAACCTATATGCAAGGTGGGAGTTGCACTAGTCTTTGGTTCTACCCTAGCTTGGAATTCAGACAAGGACTCCTAAAGGCTGGGGTTCGGGTGCAAAGTTGCTTGGACATCTACCTCCTTCCCCAAGACATGGAAAATTTGGTCGATGTATCGGCCTGGCAAAGATGATTTGGCCGGCGCTGCACCATCCGGCGAAAATCAGAGGTTGCCATTGGTTAAATGCGGAAGAGGGTATCAAGCGGTTTGCAAAGCGCCCGGGGAGTTGGAAAATTGGCTAAGAAGGCAGGAGCAAACTTGTAGGGTGCTATGTGTGAAATGAGGACCTATTTATAGAAAAGAGGAAAACCCTAATTTTTTGGTGACTTGGAAAAATTCTTGGGGTTGGGCAATTGTAGCCTATACTGAGGTCAAAATGGGAATTTGAAGACTAGTTCAAGGGTTTGAGCATGGCTGGATTACCTAAAGATGCTATACAACAGGTTGAAGATCATTCGGGCAAGTTCTGGTGAAGAAATGGTAGGAGGTCTCACAGCTTGCGCCTCGCTCAAAAACTGAAGTTTAGTTTCTTGACCAGGCGCGAGCTTTGAGACATCAGTCCCATTTTGATCAAAACATGTCCAATTTGGGTGAACTAAGGGTGTAAGGATGATGGGCTCATCAAATCAGGTAGAATTGATCCCTTATTTGGTCAATTTGGAGCTGTTTTGGGCAAGTTTTGGGCAAGGTCTCATAGCTTGCGCCTCGTTCAAAAACTAAAGTTTAGTTTCTTGACCAGGCGCGAGCTGTGAGACATCACGCCTTTCGGTCTGCAAATGTCCTATTTTGCTGAAATAAAAGCTAAAACCTACTAACTTGTCCTAATTAATCAAGTTCAGGCAATTAAAGTACACAAAATTGCTCTATATTACAAAATTTTCAATTATTTACAAAATGTTCAAGGTCGCTCTCCCTTGATGCGAGTAGCAAGTTGCATATCTTGCCTCATCAGTGTCACTCGCTTCGCATGGACAGTGCAAGCTGTTGAGTCTTCAAAATATTGCACTATCTTATGCTTTCGGTACTTCTGCAATAGTCTGGCAAAGCATCTCATCATGCGGACTCACGTAGTCCGATCTGAAATCCTGCATTACTTCCCTAACTAGCCGAGCAAAGGGGCGGGGAATCGAGGGGCGGCTGCTTATTTTTGAAGTGCGAATCTCCCGTAGTGCTCTTTGCTCGAAGCTTCCTGGTGAGCTTCTTCCCTGCGGCAGGCTTTTGCCGGGGACCTTGGGTTTTGGTGGTGGCAGTCTTAGGGTCTGCTGCTTGGTTGGGTGTCCTCCTTCGATGGTCCTGACCTGTTCTCTGGTAGTACTTGTTATATGCCTCCCACTCCCCTTCATGTATGCGTTGTGCTCCCGCATCTTCGTTCGTAGATCTTTAGATGCGTAGTAGGACTCTGGGGCAGGGGGTTGCTTCTTCTGTCCCATTTCGGTGGGAGGGCTTCTTCCTTTGTGTCTGCGCTCCATCTCGGGCGCTACCTGCTTTCCCGGTTACCCACTTGCTCCAGCGGCCGGGGTTTTGAAGAACTGCCCCTCGTATTTGGGGTTGGATTCTTCGTCCGGAGAACCCTACGAGGGAGGTCGAGGGGGATGATCGGGTTGGCGTTCGGTATGGTGATCTTGGGTTGGTCTTTTTTTCACCATGGGGACTTCCGCCCAGGCTTCTTGGGGCTCCCCCACCCATTTCCCTTTCTTCTTCTTGAGCTCCTGACGCTTCCTGCTCCTCTTCCCTCTTCCTCTTCTTTAATTTGTTCCCTTTTCCTCTCTCGGCGTTCCTTACTTTCTGATAAGCGGCGGTCGCTTCCTCTGCCCGGCTCAAGTCTCGGCTCGTTGTGCTCTTGCTGCTCCTTTGTCCTCCTTTCTGAAGTGCCCTCTTCCTCTTAGATCTTGAGGATCTCTGTTCTTGCGTAGTGGTCCTCTTTCCCTTTCTGCTCTCGAATCTCCCTTTCTATTTCACCATTACACCTCCCTTGTCTCCTAGATCCATGGAGGTTGGTGATGGCCTCATCACGATCCACACGCTGATTGAAGCCATCAATCCCGGTCAGATGTATCTTGATCTCACGAGATGTCTTCCTGGCTCGGTGGCAGCGACCCCCTTCCTTGAGCCTCTCCCGCGAAGCATCGCGAATGATGTCGGCGTCTATGGCGTGGTGGTTTCGCGGGCGCCGCTTCTGGCGATGCATTTGGTTCGGGCCATGTTTTACGATTTAAATCGATTGGATATCGGCCCAAAGATCGCTAAGTGCTGGGAGAGCCGGATTTCTAGGGCCTGGCGTGGAAATGAGGGGGTCTACTTTATTTATAACTTGGGAATTTTAGGTTAAAATTCAAAGTTGCTCTCATTTAACATGCTAAAGCACCTATTTAATTAAAATTTACACTTATTTCAGACTTTTTCCTATTTTATTGGTCTGGAAACCACAGTCCGTCGCTCAAAAACTAAAGTTTAGTTTTAGACCCTGTGCACAGTATGAGATCTCACACATTTTTAAGTAACTTAAGTAATAAAACATGCTATTCTAATTAATTCCTATCTTAGAACTAGCCTTACCACATTACTTTTCTTAAATTGTTCTTGTCATGTTTGAGTG
>JAJEKV010000638.1:0-127670 GCA_021234155.1 Isoetes taiwanensis
GAGAGTGGATGGTTAGCAAGTTCACCCCAATTCATAAGACAGGTAATGGGGATGATTGGCGAACTACCGCATGAGATCATGGTGAGCCCATTACCGCAAAGCTTTTAGCAGTGTGGTGGAGAAGAAGTTAACTTCAGTGGGCTCGAGGAAGTTGGAGTGCGTGCAGTTGGCCGTGCGGGTTCGCCCTGCCCACCCACAATCGACCATATATTTCCTCTCAGAAATCCTTATGGAAGCTACCGCATGCGCCGGGCGGACTTTGTACTCCCTGTTTCGTAGATTTCAAGACGGCATATGATACGGTCCCTCGGGACCTGTTGTGGCAGCATTTGCACGCGCTGCATGCCCCACAGGACTTACAAAATGTCATCTATAGACTCTATGATGGGATATATGCTGTATTGCCTGCATCAGATCAGCGAGTTGCTAGCACCATAGGGGTTAAACAGGGATGTCCGTTATCTCCAACGCTCTTTGGTCTCTACATTGACAAGTTGGAGACTTGGATGCAAGAGGGAAAGAGCACGTTAGGGCCTACATGAAATTTTATTAAAAAGGAACCCCAAAACTACTCAAAAAACTATCTACCATTGAGTATCTTTATGTCCCTTTTTGAAACGGGTCAACAGGCGAAGAGCGGGCGGGAGATCTCAATCGATCGATTTTGTGCTGTGCAATCCGACATACAGTTCTATACAGTTCTAGACCTTCTGCAGCCAATGGATACAAGATGAATGCATTCCCCATTAGCCGGACCTGAGGTGAGGATGTCTAAATCGTATCTTTTCTACTTCTATCATTTTTCCGATCTAAGCCTCCATTTTGATTTCAACATCTACAAGGACTTCCGATCTTGCTTATACACACCTCAAGGAGTCACGTTTATTTTGAACGCATCTTCCCGGTAAGCTTTATGTATTGAAATATCCTTGTTTTATATTGTGTCCTCGTTCTTTGAGCTCTTTGGAATGCTTGATGTCACAAAGAGAAACAAAAAGCAATATTTGTTGCTAATCTTTTAGGCATAAATGCTTTCCTGATTTACTAGTCAAAAGCAAGATCTTCCTTAATATATATAGAATGGCACATCGAGACTTTTTTGTTGCCCCGAGACTTCCTCGCCAAAAGGTATGCTAGAGCCCATGGCCTTCAGAATGAATATCACTTTAGAGAAACATTTGATTTATTTATATGTTGCTAAATATGGGCTCTGGTTTGAATGGTGAAATTGATTGAGAAAAGTCAGCAGGCATAGCATCTTGTGATACATTATCAAGGCTGGTGGTTAATCCAAATGTTGCTTGCTAGAAAGTTTCATGTTGTCCACACCATTTAGGTATGTCAGAGTTCAGCCCTTTATGTGTAATTAAACAAACCCATAGCATAGCATCACCCATTGTCCCATATATTTGGTAGTATCTCATATGCTACAAGCCAGTCTACAGAAAGTCTAATAATTGAAGCAGCTTTGTCTACAATTATTTGGGTTAAGTCCAAATCCGCTTCTTCTTCTTCTTCTTCTTCTTCTTAATTCCGTTTACCTAACTTCTAAAGATTTCGAACAGGCATCATATATTATGTATTATAAACTCACATTTCCCAATCTCGGAGATATTTTTATAACATTATTGAGAATCCAGGCCATACACATAAGAATTGATTGGGTAATGGCCTTTTCTAAGCATTTAACGTATGTGAACTATTAGTTATTCAATCTTCCATGCCTTGAACTGCAAGGAACATTAATCTAGAATTATGATTTTCAAGGATTGGATCAAAACAGAGGAAGCAAGACCTATGCCTTTGAATGCAGATGTTTGCTATCATAGTGGTGTGATTCCTCATCCTATGCAAGTAGGTTCATAAGGAAATGCCGAGGTTATTACAAGAAGACATGGCCTGCCTTTTCTACATCTGAATATGTTGCTGTAACTTCCATAATTTTGGAACTGTGTATGCTTAATTACTTCGTAATTTCTGCAATGGAAAAGGCAGTGGCATGCATGTAAACCTTTTTTTTTCTTGCCTTTTGACATCTTAAATATGCATGAAGTCTTGTAATAAAGGCACAATAATGCTCTTATCCATTCTCTTCAACACTTTTGCGTTTGTTTGTACTACTATGACATGATTGAAGTGGTTGTTTAGCATTTTCAGCTTTTACACAAGGATTGAAAGGAAAAGTAATGCTGATTATTGACCCTTTTATACCCATGGCAGTGTCTAATCTGAATCAAGTAGTAACCTTATTGTAAATAAGAATAAGAGCATTTTTAACACAAAAATCGCGCTTCTACTTGTTGATAGTAAGGTTGGAACACTTGTTTCTAAGATTTATTTCAGAATCTCTTTACGTTTTGTTTGTGTTGATGCATGGATGGAATCAAGGAGAACTCCTCTTTCAATAGCTTTACTTGTGGCTCATGATACTTATGTTCTTCAAGCTCTAAAACAGTTTTCTAACTTATGTGGAAACAATGCTTATTTATCGATGATGATGGCTTACTTGTTTCCTTTGTTTGCATATTTCTTTGATGTAGCAACATGGAGGATCTAGTTCTTTGCCCATATCACGTGCTTCTCGTCAATATTATAATCGCCTAGCAAAGAACCTAGTTCATGAGTTCCAAAAAACAAGCAGGTCACTTGGATAACTTGGCTCAACAAGAGGTTTTGCATACGTTCGTTTCTCATCCAAAGAATGGCACCAAGCATAATCCTATGACCATTATTGGAAGCTTAAAATTCACAAATGATTATGAACCCGAGAGACTCTCTTCAAATGGTAAAAGGTAGTCATAGCCATGATCAACTTGTCGCCAAAAAAAATGTCGTATATCCATGATTGCCTCGTGAGCCGATTTGGAGCCGAAAGTAAAAGGATGAACAAGGTCGCTACAAAGAAGGTTACTAGGTGTGAATCCAAGGATGTTTAAGAATGCTTGTGAAAGGAAAAAAAGAAGATTAAAATGAAGACTGAATTATGGGCTAATGGATCAAGACAACCACGTTCAAATAGATTGGCGCAGGAAGTGGTAGACAAAATTCAAGTGTTCTGGGCAGAGAACACTAGAGTCTCACCAAATAGGAAGGATTTATGGCGGAAGAAGCTTGGGAAAGGAAAACAAAATTTTATCACGCATCCAACACATTATTTGGAGATCTCACAAGTGAGCCCACTTTCACTTGCTTTTAGTAATTAGTTAGAAGCGTCTATTTTCTTTTTGTCTTGTGAATATGTAATACAGCTCATGCTTAGTGCACAAGTTGGCCAAGGTGGTCAAGTAGATATTAGAATGTTTAAAGATTTTATTTAGTATTTAGGAGTGATTGGAAGTATGAACTAGGGGCCTAGTACGTAGAATTGACTTGGTGACTTGATATTACAGATACAATAACTAGTACTTTTTACATGATTGTACCTCACATAACATCCAAAGAACTCCTAAGTACAATAATTCACTTTTGGTAGCTTAACAACACATAGAATACTTAGAATGCTTCACGAAGTATCCAAAGTACTTGAAAGTACCAAAAGTTACTTTGGGTAATGCACAGGTACATAGGGTCCTTAGAGTGATTCACACCATCCAAAGTACTTAGAAGTTAAATAGTTACTTTGGGTAATCCAAAAATACTTGGGGTATTCAGAGATGTTTTCTTGTGCCAGCATACCTTTGCCCTCATCATTTGCATAATTTGTTTGACTTGATATACTTGTTATGTGCTTGCAGATATTTTGATTTCTATTTCAGTATTGTATATGTACTTGATGTACTTGTGAATGTAACTTGTTGATATTAATAAACTTTATTTCAGTTTAGTGAGCTAGTTTAAAACGCAGTAAAAGCTGAAACCGGCATTTGTGAATCTTTTGCAGGCTGAAATGTATTTGCAATTTAAGGAGGCAAACCCCGATGTAAACATAGGACAAAGGGTATTTGAACGTTGCAAACCTTTTATGTGAAGAAGTGAAGGAGCGGAACACTTGTTGTTGTGTATATCACGCGGCAATTGGATTTACTTAGAATGTCACCGAACGCATTGAGGACGCCTTCAACGCCCATAAAAATTGCAAAATGCAATTGTAACGACCGCTAATGGAAAGAAGGAATGCAAAGTTGCATGGCACCAAAGAAAACTTTTGCGACTTCGAGAGATATGGGAGATGACAAGATGTGCAAAAGATGGGGCGTAATGGCATAAATTGAGTTGCTTTACTTGGGAATTGTTCACAATGTGGAAAAAAAAAATATAACATTTTGTCCTAAAGAGTTAGATGAGATCAGTCCAATTTGTGGAATGGAAGATTTATGAAGACGTGAAGATTGGTATAGATGAAGAAGGCCTGTCCAAAGAACAGAAAGCAACTTGTGAACAAGAAGACATCACCAGCAGACTTGATAAGATTCTTCAAGAAACATGTCAAAGATTTTGTCATTCATAACTTTACAAAGATGTTGGGAAGATAAACAAGAGGGAATGTTTACTTAAACTTTCCTCCCCGGAGTCATTATTTCGGTAATAGATTTTTCCTCAAAACTTTACATTCAAGACACAAAATGAAATCCAAAGTAGCTATTATAGTAATCGAAAGCAGGTGACTATTTTAGTTCATATTACTTATCGATTAATTTAAGAGTATGATGACCCAATCAAAGAATATCATTTTTACATTTCGTGAGGATAAAAAAGCACCACACATTATTTGTCCAAAGACGCTTTTACAAAGATTATGAGTGGATGAAAAAGCAAGGTTATGAAGTGAACCAGCATTGGGTCCGGTCCGATGGTGCAGCAAAGACATTTTAAGGCACGCCGACCATTTTATTTTGTACTCTAAGCATTTCAATATTACGGAGTTCCTAATGAAATGGAGCTTTGGCTCCGGGCCACCTGTGAAGGAGAACATGATGGGCCGAGCTAAGGTAAAATTTAAGATTGCTCAGAGCAATTAAAACTTGATGTGTTATTGAACCTCATGCTCATGAACTTACTTCATGGCTCACACAAAATTTCTCCATCGGTGCAAAGAAGAACATGTCAAAGTCGCAAGAGATGTGACAAGATACTTTGGGAGGTAAAGAATGGTGATGTTAATCGCCGTAGGCTTGGGATTGTGAAGTGGTAGAAGGCACATGAAAAATTCATAGTATTTGTGGAATTAATAAGGAGGATCCTACTAAGATTATAACAAGGCAATTTGCATGCTTCTGATACTTTTGTATGTATGGTGACATCCACCAATGTGAGAACTTGACACAAATAGGTGGTTGGACTGCGTGTATTTTAGTGCCTAAACATGGAAGAAATGGATACAACTTTATGGACAACATTGAGGTTGGAGATGTTGATGAACATACACCTCTCACCGATCTTGTAGAAGTTGGAACAATATTTGCGCTTGAGGCTCCAATTGATAACCAGGAAGATGATGTTTTTTGGCTAGTTTATTGCTCAAGGCCAAAGCATGTTCTTGAGGAAGATATGATTGATATGCATGGAAACAAATTTCTCAAGGGTGAAGAGGTGCTGGAGGGGAAATATTTTGAGAGATATATAACAAATCGAAGTAACTCTTCGGGATTTACAAGCTATATTTTTGGTGGTAGATCAACTGAAGCTATTGTATATGCCGAACAAGTTGTTCACATTATTGTTGATATGCCCAAAGGTCATCAATCAAAGGGAAAAGGACTGTGCACTTGCTGGGAATTGCAGACAAGGAGAAAATCATGGAAAAACTTATGTAAATTATGTTCCCTCTTTTCTATATTGTAGATGGCCCTTATGAGTATGCCGACATGGCTAATATAAATGCTATGGACAACAAAGTATTGGATGTAAAACCCTGGTTTTAGCTTGTTGTTATAATATAATATCAGATTTTGTTTGTGTATACCGCAGTAGGTCGCCATTTGTTGATTTGCCAAGTTCTATTCATTATGTGATTTCCATGATTCGTTGTCACCAAGTTTGCTGGCATATTTAGATCAAATTATTTTTGTTGTTTAGAACTGAGAATGTTCACGAGAAAATATCTTGTATGAACCTATGAGGCACCTCGGGAATGCCGGGCGACTTAGCGCTTCGATGCCACAAACGGCATACTTTGGAGGTTTACATTGCCAAAAAACATGCAATTTGTATATGGCGGAGGCCAAGACTGATAGTAGCATATGTCCGCCTCACCGCGACCGCCGAAGTTGGTGGTATGGTTGATCAAGACCGGCTTCCTCATATGTCAAGATTCTTGTGGCTAATATTTGCAATGCCAAAATGACTTACGGTTGGAGGTGTAGACCACGCCTTCAATAATCGGTTTGTTTGCATCATTTTTCAATGGAAGAACTTGATATTAAAAAACAGATAAGGATAATCATATATGTTGCAGTAGATATAGATCCGCCTTAAGTATGCAGAGATATAGATCTTTGGCAAAAGTTTGCTCTACAGTAGTGGTATGCATGCTTGTTCCTACTTTCTATTTTCCATTTTAAAATGGAGCATGCAGCTTGCTTAGTCTAGTGCCTTATTCTGTTTGACATGTGCTTGCTGATATATTGTTCTCTGATATGCTTAGGTGCTTTTTGATAGTGCTAGAAGTGCTAGTCTGCTAGTTTATTATATAGACAGATAGGGGTTGCTATGTTGTTGGATGGCTTAGAGCTATGCATGCAGTTGTTTTGGTGTTGTATCCAGGAAACAACTCACATGGATTTGTTAAAATATTAGCCTGAGTTCATAAAATACTAGTGCATGCCAAAGTGCTATCCCTTGATAATGATGCTGTAACTTGTATTAAGGTAATACTGAATGTGGTCAAGCTGCATGGTATGGCAGCACTCAAAGAGTTATATGATAGTTCTTTGTAGCACATTAAATAATACAGAGATATAATTGGGATGAACATGCTTCAAAAAATACAGGTTAAGGTCTGCCATCAGCTAGGCAATGGGAATAGATGGCCTGCTTTGCACAGAGGCGTGGTTCTTGAATCTATTTAGTTAATAATATTATGCTGACCTGAAAATATGATTTTGCTTTAATTCCTATGCTATGTGGTAAATAGAAATCATCTGAGATAGATCTATATCAGAAAAGACCATAGGCTGATAACTGTCATAATATATGGCAAACTGTCATAATATATGATGGCAGTCCAAGTATTCAAGAAGTCGCCAAACCGAAATGTAGTTTTGTGGACTTCAATGATTGCAGGATATGCCCAACACGGAGAAGGTTTGCGAGCATTAAAATGTTTTAAGGAAATGCAGCTGGAAGGAATGAATCCAAATGGTGTAGCATTTACTATTATTCTTATAGCATGCTGTCATGGGGGCCTGATGGATGAAGGTCACTAGTTTTACATGTTAATGGAAGCATGTTGGAGAATCATGCCAACAATTTCTCATTCCACTTGCATGATTGATCTTTTTTTAATGCACGGATGTCTGTAATGAGGCAAAGGATTTACCCAGGCTAGTATGCAAGTTAGTATTGTGGCATTGTTTTTGATGAAATTGTCTCTTTGGACTCGAGCTATGGACTTTGAAGATATGTACTTATGGAAAACATCTATGCTAATTTTACATGTCCACTAGAAAATATGAGGAAGCGTATAATGTGCCTGCTGAGGAAGTCGATATCACTCAACTGATCATTCTTGCTAACTATCAAATAAAAAGGTTGGCACTTTTGTTTGTAAGTGCTTATCAGCTGGCAGATGTGCCAGATGAAGCAGGAGACATGAGCATCTTTTGGAACAAAAAGCTAGTAAAGATAGAGGGCAAACCCTTTATGCTAAAGTCCACCGCATATCCGCGGGCGCTTGAAAGAGAAGGGGATTAGGCAAATAGCTGATTTATGGGATCTAGAAGCCAATTGTTGGTACTCATGGACCAAATTCAGAAGCATATTTAATCTTACCCACAACGAGAAAATTTATTATAAGGTATTCGTGGCAGCAGTCTTTAGATACTTTAGTGTTAGAAATGGAATAAGCAAGTGGCTGCTAAGGGGAAAAGGACAATACAAGGCGCATGATTTACATAGATTCATGCATGCAAGCTCTCCATTAAAGGCAGCAGCCCTACTAGAAAATTTACGGAAAAAATTCAAGGGCTTAAATAGATTACGCTCATCATATGCTGTCCAAAAGGTTTAGTTCTTTAGGTGGTTAGTGCCAATGTATGAGTTATTATGATGGAAAAGTTCAGCTATAATCCAGGATGCAAAGTTGATACCATCGCCTTTGAGTTGCACGACACAACACATGATTTTGTTGCTCAGTTTTGGTAGTTCATGCTCCCTATTTTGGAGTCTATTTTGGAGCCGCTTTTCGAAGTCTATTTTAACTCGTTTTTGTGTAGATGGCCTAGACGATACCAATGGTTCTAAAGACCTGAAATATCACCCCAATTCCTAGACTACTCACCTTTGAATGGGACTTTGAAGTGCCACATTGATGCAACAAGATGCAAAGAACGTAAAAGCATGAAAGTTTGAAGTGCCACATTGACGCAACAAGATGCAAAGAAATGTAAAAGCACTATTATCATTGTTCCGCTTATTACATGTTTGTAGGGAGGAAAACGAACAACTAATGTTACAAAAATAGCACATGCTTAAGGTTTGTGCTTGCATTCCTCGGGTGTATACAAAAATCCGCCAACTAGCCATAAACATAATACTTATATATTTTCTAACAAGATGTTTAATATTGTCATAGATACTTGTGCTACCAAGTAGTTTCTTCAATAACCGAGGTTTCCTTTGTTGAACTTTTGATCATTGGCACATGCATTACATGGTGCGCATACACTTGTGCGCGACAGCAACATTCAAAAGGTAAGGCAACAATTCATCCATTAAATACATGTTGCTTCCTACCGACCGCAAACCTAATGAGTGCGGTATAATATAAGACCCTCCCGGGATTCTTTAGGCATTTGTACTCTAATCTTCTATTAAAAGACTATTTGAAGACTTGTAGATTGTTGACCACCACAATTCCTCCAAATCCTTAAGGAATATTTTTCCCTAAATTGAGGATGCTCAAGATCAGTAGACTCACAATGAGTTTGACTCCAAATGAATTGAATTTGTCACAGATGCCTTCAGGAAAGCTCTTCGAGCATTGTAGCCAAGTTTTTTTTCACAAAGTGTTGACCAGATTGCAACACTAAAATGCTTCATGCATTCTCTAACAAATTCCACGTGTCCCGGTCTTGCCACAATGCTATATCTACCAATTTGATACAAAGTCGATTTTGATGTCTCTTAGGTAATCTTTGGCCGTAGTCAAAGCTTTGATAAATATTTTGTTCACATCAAGTATTAAGAGTTTTTCTCTGCCCCTCGCTTGACATGATTGTTAATCCAAGAAGCATATGTATAAAAATGTCAAAGAGGAACAAGGTATTACCTTGTCGGTACTAAATGTTGTTTGACCGTCATAGCTTAAATTCAAGTTAGTAAGAGATGCAAGGGAGATGGAGATGTCCGGCCGAGGATATGAGCTCACCTTGTAACTTCATCTTGCTTCTTTGCAGGGTGGCCTGGGAATGATTTTTGAGCTTACCGCGGCTTTGTACACACAATACAACAACGTTCAAAATATATACAACGTACTAAAGGTAATGCGATGTAATTGACATCCTCACCTTGTTGTCGTAGTCCCCGCAAATGTTTGGAGTTCATAAGGTTTGAATTAGACTAATAGTCGTCTGTTTCATAATATGAAATGTAAAATAAAGCATGGCCACTTACTCTTGGCATGTTTTGTTTACATTTCTAGATTTTGACTTAAGAGCGAGAATATCATGTGATTATCATCCGTAGTTCCACATGATTAGCTTATGTAACATAAAAACTAAAACTTTCTTAATACACAATACTCACGCATGTTTTCCCTTTTCCTACTTAAAGCTTGGTCTTCGTTGTCTTCTAAACTCTTTAAAACGCCGCCAAGAACATCTATCAAGCACACCAAATACAACATGAACTGAATATTGTGAGTAAGAAAAATAACAAACCAATACTAACCTTCGGGGTTCAGAGAGCCCTAGTCTTCTTCTTGTTTCCATCTTAGCTGGTTTCTCTTTGTTCAAATTGTTTTTCATGCATGTAGCTTCTTCATGTTCATGAACTTGTACAAAATGGGAGAATTATTCTCCAAGTCCCATATATTCATCCTCTAGGGACTCAATTTCTGGTGGAAAACTAAGAGCTGCTATACACCCATCTTGCAAAGCCTTACATCTATGTTGCAACAGATTTGAAGCCTCTAAATTGCTATAACTTTCATGACATTCTTCATGGAGTGCTTGCAAATTGTCATGCCTTTGTTCCAATTGGTTCAATGATTCCAAAGTAGGGTTAGGATGCAATGTAATTAGTTCATCTTCCAACTCTAAGTTCTTCGAAGAACTTAGAATGTTCTTGGAGCTTCCAGAAGTTCCCTTGCTAATTGTTAGAGCTTCATCTTGCTTTTTTAGCTTGCTTATCCAGTCTTCCTCTGTATCAGCAGCCCATACAGTCCTTTGCCTTGCTGCCGTTGCAATTGTTTCCACTTCAAGACTTTGTTGGGCATCACCATCTGCGAGTCAAAGAAAACAACACAAATAGTGGTTAGTTTTTCGTAGATAATTATTGCTTGAGTACTACCAAATATAGCATGAGTTATATCCAAGGTACTTAATATTCAAGCATGAACTAAATGTTATTCAAGGTACTTTAGGTACCCAAACATTCACTAAAGTAACTAGTCAAAGCCGTGAATATCCGGAGATACATTTTTGTACTCAAAAGTATAAATGATATTTCTAAATACTCACATAGCCAGATCGAGGTACTTATGTAACATTGGAATACATAAAATACTTAAGGCACCCATTGTGTACTTTGAATAATCAAGTTACTAGACCAAGGTAATCAAGTACTCATTTATATGGATAGGTAACCTTTTTGTACCTAGATACTACAAAAGTAATTCAATAAAGCATCCCTTTGACACAATCCATGTTACACAGCTTATAATCTTATAATCTGAAAACATCATATAAATTTAGAAGGTAAGAAATCATACCGCTTGTAATGCCAACACTATTAAGCCAATCTGTAGTAGCTTTTTGGCCACAAAGGCAACAAAACTTGAGACTTTGAATGCATGAATCGCACATGCCAAGTGAAAAGAGTGCATGCATTGAGATATTAAAGCTGCATATTGAAGTTTCTTATAGCCAAATCCACAAAAGGTACATGTTTCTATCTTGACATCCATTGTTGTATAATGCTCAATTGGAATCAACGGTCTTGGACCGATGAGCATGTCGTCTCTCCCTCTTGTAAAGCTTGAATAAAACATTTTATTCTATTCTCTCTATTATGCGGTTTGCTCATGTATGTTTTTTCTCTCTCATATGCCTCACCCTTCAGTTTTGCCTCACATTCCATCCCTTTACCTTTTTTCTTCATTACTAGTTAAGCTTTCCAAGTTAGCATCCAACATGTAAGTCATTCCAAGTTCATGCACATGTAACTTTTCCACTTCAACCCCTAACTGTTTTTTTTTTTATAAAGACATTCTTCATGATATTGGAGCTTTGCTTCCGTGATTATCTCGAGGCTCATGGGCCAATTTTTCTACAAGCTTTGACTGCAACTCAAGCTCCTTCCCTCTTTCCTTCAAACTCGTTTTAACTTTTTTCAACTTTCAACTTGTGTCAAGAACTTGTTCTTCTATGTACCTAGTATTCACTTTGACATTTTCTAAATCGTCAAGGTAATCCTCAAGCTCTCAAATTGAACGAGTATTGTCATCTATAACTTTGTCTTTCAAGATGTTCAAGTGTGTTTCAAGCACTTCAACAAAAGCAAGCGAGGGATTTAATGGCACGTAATCACTTTCTTGCTTTTTGCAACTCTTTCTTTTTGTTTTGGTAGTGCTCATCACCTTTCTTCTTGCTAGCCCAATTTCTTGCAAACTCTTCAACACTATCCCAATCAACATTAACTCCATGCTTCCATGCTGCATAGCATCGTGCCATATACATTGGAACTTTCTGCACTTCTGTCTTATGGCATACCCTTTTATAGATCATCAAGAAATCAGATTTAAGTGACCTTTTGAGGCGTGACAGATTATAGCCTTGTTTGCCATCTTTAGCACCCGTCCCCCATATATTAGTCATCATGTCAGGCTCCAAAACATTCTTAATATCAGCACAAGAAACAAGATTATCTTCGTCTATAATATATGTCGATCTTTCTATCTTCTGAAGCTTTAAAGATTTCTGTGGAAGACAATGACCTGCAGCCTTCCTAGGAGTGGAAGAAAGCTTCTCCAAGCTAGAGGAAACTTTTGCTTTTTTTGGTTGCCGAGGAGACACGGTGATTGCACGTGCATTTTTCATGATGCACTAGTACAATAGGGCCTAATATCACAAAGTAGTTTAGAATTTCTTACAACAAGTGTCAAGCATTTCTATTTTGCTGCATGCAATTTTTTATTCATAAACATGTAAATACTTCAATTTGATACAATGTAACAATGCATGGCAATGGGAGCAAAGATATTTGTACTAGTATAGAATGGCAGATGAATGCTCTAGATACAAGCATTGTAAGCAAACAGACATATTGCTATTTAGCAGAAACCTGTAAGATACTACAGTTACTATCATCTTCACCAATCTAGAATGCCATGCATTCTAAATTCAAGTGTTAAAGAGTTTACTAGCAAGAACATCAGAGCACTTACAGTTTGTATTAGTTGATCAAACAAACTCACGAATATTGCACAATTTATGATTCACGGGATGGCATGATAACAGTGGTTTAATAGCAATCAAACCCTCATCTAATTGAGAGTCAAAAATCTGCTTTAGCACTGTCACATAGAATAATGAAGTTAGAGAGACCCAAAATCGAAAATAACATTCCAAGCTGTGATAAGGAGACGTATAACATGCACAAAATGATCACCAAAATGAAGCAAAGGGAGACCGTCAGAATGATCACCAAAATGAAGCAAAGAGAGACCGTCAGAATGATCTCCTGATGAAGCAAAAGGAACCGCCAAAATGATCGCCAGAACTAAGCACGGAAGTAAGCAATGAGAGACGTCAAGTTTCATGCATGGCGGGATCACTATTGATTGCGCTCTCCAAAATTAATTACTACGTTGCAATTTGAATTTTCAACTTTTGAAGTGGAAAGAAAATACTCGATTGAAAAGTACCTATGGTAGTTACTTTTTAGTTTCAAAACATGTAATCTAACATGCTCATGCCCAAGAACATGGGGTGGTGGCCCCGGCCTACCGGGAGGCATACAAGATAAGGCAATTGCTCTATGCGGATGATGTAGACTTGCTATCCCATACGACCCGGGAGTATGCGTGACATTTGGGCGGCTCTTAGTGGGTTACGTGACACAACGGGAAATGACGGTGAACCCGCAGAAAACTAAGCTCCGGCAGTCCTCTCCTCGCAAAGATGATATCCCGATTTCTATTACGAGAGGGAGTAAGGTGGATGTTGTAAGGACCTTCAAGTATCGGGAATCGACTTTTGCGCTTAGCATGTTATGGGATGATGGTGGAAAGACGTCAGCGCGGATGGAAAGCCTCAGATGCTATGCGAGAATAGCTGCTACTGAATAGACCTATGTGATTGGGCACGAGCAATAATTGCTCAGAGCACTCGCGTTGAATCCGAAAAGATTGTTGTATGGGGTAGAGGTCCGGAAAAAGAATTAGTAAGAACACCGGGATAAGCTAGAGAGGGTGCAAAAGGCCTTCTTAACATATCCTAGGTATCAAGGACACGGGCCTTATCGATTTTGCTATATGAGACTGGGTTCGCCCCCGCAACATTTTCGCTATCGCAGTACATCTTACATATTTCCACAAGGTCACCGTGCATGGATGCACAACGCCTTCCCGAGGGCTTTGTTATTGCACAAGAGCCACAACGACCAAGAGGGTATGGGCGGGAGCACCGCCGTCGGTGGTTATAAACGGGTCTATAGACTACCGCCAGATTGTGTCTATGCCCGATGCCCGTGGACAGTCGCACACTGAATGAGCTTTTGCCACTACGGTGGGATGCAACCACGTGCAAAGCCTAAAAAAAAAGCAACTACCACACGCAAAGTTAATCCAACACCGGAACATGGCCCACACCAGTACTTGAAAGCACATATATCTATGAAGAAACGGAGAGCTATTGCCTCCGAGGAGGGGGCGGTCCCATCATCCGAATTGAAACAGTCGTTGGACTACGATGGAGGGCGAGAATCCCCCGCATGAGAGAATATGCCGCTGTTGCCACATGCGACGGTGAAGGGAGGATGAGCACCATGCTCGCAAGAGTGTCCGCATATACGCGATATCCCAGCAACGCGATGTCGATCTTAGATGCCTCGAGGCACCGCTGCAGATCAATTTGCCGGCATCGCCAATGGTTGCACATCTCGTGATCCTACATTTTGCAAGTCTCTAAGTTAGAGAATCCCTTACGGGACAAAGGATCGGAGAGCCTACTACCAGGTTTTTCCTCCCATGTGGGGGGTTTTTCATCCCAAAGAGTAGGGACACATTGTATAGTAGCATTTGTCTTTTTGGTGTGGTTTTATCGCTTTGTGTATCTTTGCATGTACCGCCTCATAGGTCAAGTTTTGGCCTCCGGGACGTTAAAATATACTTCCTTCCTTCCTTCCTTAATCCATGGCATGCTGATTTATATTGTTCTCCAGCTATGTTGATTTATCCCTCAAGAAAGGCAAGTTCGGTGGTAGCAAAGGCTCCATCTTAGCTCCATGTTACGCACCAAATTCTCTTATTCTTCTCGTTTTTTTTTTTCTTTCTTTTTGCAGATCCATTTGTGTAAATATACAGAATAAATCTCAACAATGAGTGGCCAATTCACTGGAGTTGTAGGCAATAATACGAAGGATATGCAACATAGCCTCTATGTGTAATCAAGGGGTTGAACAATCTATCTCAGTAAGTTGGTTATGGGCACGTAAACATACCGCTATTCCATCCATCTATGATTCTAAAGTTAGTATTGCTCTAATTGTGATGTCAAATATATTGTTGTGTGCTCCTTATTTGGTTGTTTAGATTGTTTCCTAGCTCATTTGTCCGTGATCCGCTAAGGTATTATCAAAGATACTAGCAAACAGTTGTCTTTTTGTCTATACTCACATTATATCTTGATGACTCCATCCCCGCCATGTAATGAAAAGGACATATTTTGTCAATCGATTTGGATGAAGATTTTGGCCACTATCTCGTGAACTTCCTACACAAGTTTAAACCTCGATTTTGCAAAGGTTCATATTATATTTGCATTGTAAATATATAATATTGCATATCTTGAAATCCTGCACCACCATCTGAGGCCCTCACATAGCATGGTAGAGCATCGTGGTTCGCCTTCAATATGGTTCATCTTCAATGGATTCATCCGTGCAACACTTTTATTCACCCAAGATTTTTTATTTCCATTCTTGAAGGCGACCTCCACTCTCCATGTTATCGATTTTGCGGGGCTTCAAAATGGTGAATCGAGTTTGTTTCTCTTCCTATCTTTGAATTTTTCTTTTTCCCACTAAATCATGTAGCAAGGAATATTGTGGTGGAGATTCCCATTCTGCGTTTTTTATTTCTGTGAGGTCTTGCGTATGTGATTGAAGAGGTCAAGAAGCACCAAAGAATAACCTAATTAGGTATCCGGCAAGCAAGTTAGAACTTATTGCTACATCACAAGGGTTTTGGTTTACTCCATCATTCGAGGATCTTTTATGTCAAAGTTCCAGAGAATATTGTAGCCAACACATTCCAATTGCTCTTTTTTGTACCGTTTGGCTTAACCGCCAAATTAATGGTTTCTTGTAGAGTTGCAATGGCCTATGGCGTAAGATTGGTGTTTGTGAGATTTCTTTCTAATGTTCCCAAATTGTGGAAGAGACTTGCAACAACATATTCCTCGGATCCGGATAATACTAGTTCAATTCCTTATTTCTATTGCTCGTTCATAGGATTGGTTGTTCTTACATTCTAGACCTTTCAATTTTCTTCGACATATGTTTTCCTCGCATTTGTGTCATGGTTGCCATAATATTTTACGTGGCATTTGCTCATTTGATATTTAGTAATTAATATTTAGGCCCATAACATTTTACGACATTTTTAGTTAGTTAGGGGCGAGAAGGGCCCAAAATTTTTTTAATATAACAATCAACACACAACCTGCCATTAATATTATTAACACAAAACATTGCATTTAACACATTTTAATTAAAATCCCCTTAACCCCCTTTGGTTTGGGTGCATATTCACTGTGGGGTTACGTAGGGCGGCCGAGCTCCAAAATATATTTACAATACATGTACAAAATTAACACCATTAAGTACATTCTCTCAAACCTTATAGTATTTTGCAAACCTTAATATACAGTATACAAAAACTTGTACATGCATACCCCACAAACGAGGATCGCTATGTACGGTCCATATCTTGGAATAAAGGGCAAATATGCCCATCCGACAGCTCTCGTTGCCCGGAGTAACCCCCCGTGTGAATATGCACCCAAACCAAAGGGGGTTTAAGGGGGATTTTAATTAAAATGTGTTAAATGCAATGTTTTGTGTTAATAATATTAATGGCAGTTGTGTGTTGATTGTCAATATACCATGTCAATATACTAAAGAATATAGATGTGATCAAATATCAGTCTACTAAACTGGACATACTAAACAATAGTACATATCATATAGTTTAAGTTGTTACAAAAACCAATTAAGTTTTCCATGTTCCAGTACCATGTCACAAAACAATGTTAGCTTACCACCTTAGAAAAATATGTTGATGAACTATATTAGATAACTAGACATGGTTTGTAAACTTTTGAACCCACTAACATGTACCGATTTATGGGTTTAGTTTTCACCAACAAACCATGGAAAAAAAATCATATTGATTCAATTTTGGGGGCCTTGTGAATCTGTTTGATTTCAATTTGAGAATATCTTTCTATTCATAAATTCTTGAATTTATATCATAAACTTTGAAGATAAAAAAAGTTTCATAACTCTTATGTTCAAAAAAATGGGACAAGAAATCTCTATTTTTTATTGTTTTATTCTTATCGTGTTGGTCTAGTGGTTAGTCCACTCGTCTAGCACATTGAGGTCTCGTGTTCGAACCTCACTAGGATCTTGGCATCTTAGGACCTTTGGCCCCTGGTATCCTTGTAGGGGGCGGTGCTCCTTGAAGGGGGATTGCAAGAACATGCCATGTGCCGTCGTATGTCCTAAGGGATGCTGGCTAGTGCTACGACGCAAAAATACACCTTCCTTCCTTCCTTCCTTCCTTCTTATCATATGTAGAGGTTTAGTGCATACAAAGCATGACAACAAGTACTTAGGCGGTGCTAGCTCTAATGATACTCTTATTACTCTCATATGGTGATACTCTTATTACTCTCATATGGTCATTGCAGCTTTCCATTTTGTGTTAGTCTAAATATTTTGAGTGTCTAGCCTTCTGTGACCAACTTCTACAACTTCCTAAATTATTGATTCGATCTACTACCCTTTTAAGTTCTTAAGCTTATAACTCTTGTGTGGATTGATGGATTGGAGAACCCTTCCATCCTTTGTGAATTTCCTAATCCCCCATAAGCCCTTTTTTTTTAAGCCTAGCTTTCCTTGGATTTGTGAATGGCTAAATTATTTTTCCTTAAACCTTCCCTATTCCAAAATTCAGGTCTTTCTTAGAGATTCTCTTGTTCAAAGATAGCCAGGTTGGTAGTGAGCTTTACTCTTAAGGGGTGGTATTGTACTTAGTTTATATATTCCTTGATGTTTATTTTGTAGATAAGCTTGGAGTTTACACATTAGTATCAAATTGGTACCATAGAGCATGATTCCGATCTCTTCAGAAACCTGTGGATGAAGTTTGAATTCTTGCTAGAAATTTTAATTAAGTAGAGTTTAGAATTGAAGACCTAAGTAGCTAGAAAAGAAGATCTGAGTTTTTGTTAGAAACTTGTAGCACAAATCTGATGCATTCAATCAATTTCTTATGTACATAATCTACAGTGGCATTCTAGGGTTTAAATTATATGTATTAATGCGTAGAACGCAGGTTGTATCTATTTGTTGGCATGGATTTTCAATAAAGTTTGTCGTCCCTCAACAACAACAAAGATCACATTTGCTAGATTTAGAACTCCAATTTGCCTTGCATTTATGTAAACATCCAAAGGACAATACACCACAAAAAGCGAATCCTCCTACAAAATATTCTTATAGTATCTCTTACACCATACAAAGAATATTCAAGGCTTTTCGTCAATGGTCCAAAGAGTAGTATGTTGTGTCTTGTTGCATGTCATCAATCTATTCAAAAATGGCCCGAGTCTACATATAAATATAATAATATTTATTTTAGTGTTTTTATCAAGCGACCCCATCACATATGACATTGGAATGACTTTTGCTTGTCCCATATTTATAAGCCATTGAAAAAGTCATCTTTCTATATACCTAAGCAACAGAAGAAGGAAGGCCACACGGAAGCCCTTGTTGGAGAATGGTTCAAATCATGCTATAGAAAAAAGGCGTAAATAAACCTGCAGAGAAGGGGCCAAGTCATAATTGTTACTCTATAAAAGGTTGAATGGAAGAGAACAAATTACAAAACCAAGGAAGCACTCTTCTCTCCGACTCAGCGAAACAAAATGGCCGCTACTATGGCATATGGGCTCATGGCAATCTTAATTGTCTCAATGTATAATCTAGTCTTGGCTGCAGACGAAGATCCACTACAGGATTTTTGCGTTGGAAACCAGGTAGTATCAGGTAAGAACAGGCTGTGCAAAAGCAGATTGGATATGTCTAATTTCACTCCAAAGTCCAGATTAAGTACATAAAATGCTAAATTTGTGTTTGATTTGGTTGTGTGTGGGCAGTAATACCAGCATCAATCCGGTGACATGCAAGGATCCAAAGACAAGTGGTAGGTCCCGATTTCCTCTCCACCAAGCTACTAAATGTGGGAGTGGTGGGAGGTTTGGATCAATGGTAACAAATTGGCAAATGTACGTACATTTCCGTGCCTCAACACACAAGGGATCTCGTTAGCACGGACTTCAACAAAGGAGGCATAAACCCGGCTACATATCCACCCAAGAGCAATCGAGATTCGCTTTGTAGTACAAGGCAACCCGAAGGCCGGATTTGTGACTACCGCCAACAAGCTCTTCTCGCAACGCTTGATCCAAGGGATGTGTTTGTGTTTCCAAGAGGCCTCATCCATTTCAGTGGTATGTGGGCGATCAGAATGCAACCGCTTATCGCCGCTTCTTAGTAGCCAATTGCTAGAGAACTCGCAGGTCGCACTCGCCATTTTTGAGCCAACCCTCCCATTTCCTCTCGATGTTTGGTACCGTGATTTGCCTTTGTGCGACAAAGCAAGTCGCCACCCTTCGTGCTAACTTCACCTCTTGAACTATTACCTTGTCTTGTGATTCCCGGTGAATCCATTTACGTATGTAACGTGATAATAAATCAATCTCCATCTTAATAAATGTAATCCATATTTCATCCTTAATGTATAGATAATCCACCTTTGTATGCTTGACTAGTGCAATTCCTTCTATAATACTTAAGCATGCCCACATCCCCATATGATGCCCATCCGGGTTCAACACATAACGATAGCATACCTTAGGCCCATAACAAAAACAAAATTTAAAAATCTCAACATTCCGGTGTTTAACAAGTTACTTTAGTTGTAATTTTCTGCGCTTTAATTTTTGTTAACAACAACGCTTGTTGCAAAGGAAAATTTTAAATAGAAGAATTAAGCAAGAATTTTAAACACTCTAAATGCAAGATGATAGTTAGGACCTAGTACAATTGTTCGACTTTGCAATCACAAGGAAGAAAAAAAAAAAAGATAATCCATTTCTTGAACTCAAAAGTATAGTTTGATTAGGCTTTTGGGCATCCGTGAGTGAAAAATTATCGAGTAATAGAGAAGTCGGCCAATGAGTAAACGTTTGCTTTAAAGAGAAACTGAAAAATTACTCTTGAATTTCAATTGCCACATGAAATAAACATTGTCTAGAAACATTTCTTGTAACTTATTCTCAGAATAACAAATGTTAAATGCGGCCAATAGCAACAACAATACCGCCGCTACTATCGCCATCGCCGCCGACGCAACCTAATTTAACTTGTCAACACATGAACTCTTCAAACCCACTCAAGCTCTACTTCATCAAAAGCTTTGTATGTATAAGTATGTAGATTTTGTATAAGTCATCTTCTCTGAAGTTTAGTTCAAAAGAGAAGTATGATAAGGCGTAATTCATCTACTTGCATGCTAGCTTGAAACATTCTTCAAGTAAGCCCGATAGTCATCCGCTCAAACCGCTAAATTTTACATTGATATATGCATCAGTCGCAAGGCCCCCCAAAAATTAATTGTCATTAGTTTTTAACAATAGTTTTGCATAAAACCACTATAATAAAGTAATGTTACTAAGTGGGTTAATGTGTTGAATAATCATAATTAGTTACACAATGTGGTTTTTGTCATAGTTTATTGTTCTACTTTGTTACTATTGTTCACCACCATGGTGTTTATTGCTAGTTCAGTATGTTCAGTTTTTTACCATATTTTAAATAGTGCTTTTATTGCTATGTTTTAAATCAAGAGTCCAGCTTAATAACTTAGGGCATAAACCATTAGCAATTGTAATGAAGTTAACCGTGATCCTTTTTATGAACCATGGTTGTTCTATACAAGAGAATGCTTCAAGTTTTATAAGAAAAGGTGCACTAACTATTAATGGTTTTCCATCAAAATATTGAATGGCAACTTATTTGGTAGTATGACAAATCATTGGTGTTTTTAGATAATGCAATTTATGGGTTACTAAATATAATAAGGAGTATGTAAATTGAGAAGCATTGCCATTTAGAATGGAATGTGATAAGCTTATCTATCAATGTTCATAGTTTGTCCATTAATTCTTGAACTTTTTATTGGATACTTGGTAGTGGTTTATACAAAAAAAAAAAAAAAAGAAGCATGTTTACATTAAAAATGATAAATAATTTCTTACAAAACCATTTAGCAAATTGGTGCATAAAGAGATTATCTGGTCTAGTTAATATTGTAATGTTTAGCAAAACATATAGGGATTTGAACCCTGGTGTTCCAGCTCGTATTAAAACTTTGAATTTTCCAAATAGATAACATTGCTCTACAAATTAAACAACAAGATTGAAGAAGAATATTAACTTGACACAAGATCCTTTCGCAAAATGAAATGTCATGTTGTTTTATTTGCCACAAGACTTCAACATGAAATTCTAAATTGCAAAAATGAGTGACAAGAATATGAGTAGAACACCTTCAATTTTGCCCCGCTTTTCTTCGAACACTACAAATTTGGGATTTTGTCTTATGATATAAAAAAGAACAATTTGCATGTTCGATTACGCATTTGCAATCATAATAAAAGCGAAAATCATAGCAAAAAATGCATGTGTATATCAATACATCCATAAACACCGAATTTCTGCAAGCTACATTTATACAACACAAATAATATGACATAGGGAGAGAATAGCAAGTGAAATTAATTCATCATGCAAAAAAACAACTTAATAAACATACATTAATGATTAATTGACGTTTGGAATAGTCCCGTACCTTGGATAGCAAGTCTTTAAAAATTTGATTCTTGTGGTGACAACTAGCTCATTCTTCTAGTAAACAATGAAGATGAATCAATCATGAAAGGCAAGGGCAAAAAAGGTGCAATACATGAAGAATACCTTAGATCTCAGATTAACAGAAAGCTTGCAATTAATGCTCCGTGGATGTGACATAAAAATACCTTCACCAACATGTTGGGTAATCTACTTTGAATCAGGTTTCTGTATTTCCACCTTCAATCTCTACTAAATAATGACCTATGCGAGGGAACTTCCTCCACAGTTGGGAATGATGCTCAAGAAGCTTGTTGCCTTATATCTTAGCAACAACTATCTGATTGGGATAAAACCAAAAACATTAGGAAATGCAACATAGTGGTAAAAATAAATACAGCATCCTTAGAGATATTTTACTCGATCACGGATCTTTGATTCTAGCCACAATAATTTGGAGTAGATTTGGATCGCCTTTTTTGAGAGCCCAAATGATCTGAGGGCATCCGTCACTTGATAAGATCCCTCTAAAAATATTACAAGAGTTGGATTAGTAACTAAAATGTGAGATTGAAAGAATGCATACATAGACTTGATATTTGCATTTTTGCTTGAAGTACATTTGCGTTGAGTGGTTGCGTGAACTCGATCATCTCGTCTAACAGCTCTCTTTCTGGTAGAATACTCAAGGAACTTTTGAGCATGAAGAACCTCCAAGCAGATGATCATGTTTACACCCAGTGACTAATACGCTCTTTGTGAAATATAGGTGGAAGTTCATAGAACAAGATCCAATACCGCAACTTGGTACAATTTATAAGCCAATTGAGAATATGCCCTATCAGATTAGAATTACCAATAGCAAAAAGCTGGAGATTGAAAAAACCTCTAGAATTTTTGGGAGAGTGTTCAGTAAAAATATTCGTTCATAACACCAAAGCTACTAGATTCAAGCACTTAGCTAGTTTCGAAGGTAAAATCTTACCCATTAGGCTGTTGCCATATAGTGAAAGAGCCGCAGACTTTTGAGGCTTGCATCATCAACAAAAGTAAAAGATACCAAATAGTTCTACCCGGCTCTCCCGCAATTACTTCAAAAGTAAGGCATTGATATATACATCTCTTAGTGGAAGCAAAAAAATGAAAACCTATAGGAATCTAGCTTTCCACAAACAACATAATAACAAACCAATAAATGTTTGAAACCGAAGAAAATAGAGAAGATGGGGATTGTCTACCATATCGCTAGCACTAAGAAAATCCACCATCGCGCTGGTCGTTGCCCTTAAACAATCTTTCATTGCCATGCTATGCCGAGGGCTTGATTCCATCGTCTTCTAAATTTTTCTGCTTAGGATATATTGTTGAATTTTAGATAAATAAATCTAATATAGAAGAAAATCTTTGGATACCAAAGCCCATGACAACATGCCATGTGGCATCAGGTTTTTTTACTGGATGTTAAGTTAACCTAAATTTCTCAATGATGATTACAACCACAGACGAATCTCACAGCAACAATTACGGCCTCTTCTTTATTCTTACCTCGCATTCTACTTGTTTTTGGTTGCATTTTGCATTATTTCAATCATCGGAATAGCCTTTTACCTTATATTCACGTTTCAAGAAACACCATGAGTCTTTAATTTTGGGGTGTCAACATTATCATAATGTTTCTACTTGGAATTCAAGCCCCGGATGTTTCTTGTATAAAGTGTAAGACAACTAGGAAATGATTCCCATAGGCAGGGACTGGTGTTAGCCAGGAGCTGCAAGTCAGTGAATCACTAACCATTTGACTTACCCTTACAATATCATAGTTAAGGAGTAAGTTTGAGCTCACGGCTCATGGCTATAGTGCTATGGTCTCGTTTCCATTTTGCCTTTCATGACCGTGGCAAAACCGATTTGTCATTTGCGGCTATGTGTGTTGTTCTTAAAGCTGCATGCGGTGAACAAAACAAAACATCAAATAGATGTTCTTAAACTTCGTACATGGTCGAACAAAGCGGCAACACAAAATTACGTGTTTTTGTAACCGGATGAACAGGTAACCAGGAACCTTCATACCCGATTAGGATTCGGGGATATTGGCCATGCCACATGGCAGCAGGAAAATACTACCACCAGAGGAAATCACGACCCAACCATGATACTTATACGGTAAGTCGAAGGCATTGAACAAGTCAAACATGATAAGGAGAATAATTGTTGAAGATATGACTCATTATGATAATGTTAGGGGTATATATGGATGCCTAGTGTATTAGTTGGATCCGGGGGCCGGATATCGTTCCCTTAAGCATTTGGACTTACCCTACATTTCTTCGATGAACACAATCAATACGTGCTGCAGTGCGGGATCTCGCGAGCCCACCTTTGCCCCTTGCTGGCTACCGTGATCCCGGACACTATGGGATGCGGTATATGAGTGTATATATTTGTGTGTTTTTGCATTTCATATATTGGAACAGGTTTGTAGCCGGGGGTGATTGCTGCCACCTGTTTTCCCTCAAAACCAGCCGGGCGAGGGTCTTTTAATCCTGGTAGTAATCCGCTTGCTGCGCTTTTGTATTGGATCCCATAGGCCAGCATTGGTCTCAGGTGGGGCGATATGAAAATACCTTCCCTTCCTTCCTTCCTTCCTTCCTTGCATGGCTTTGAGTCCCTGTAGTTGATGAAGTTTTTACCTTTTTATAATATTTGACTTGCCAAATACCTACTTTTGTAGTGAACTTGCCCAATATGAATAACTTTAAGAGTCTAATACTACTTTGGAATTGAGCTCAAAACTAGGAGATAAAAGCATTGATCTACTTAGTAGTGTATGCACACACTTCTACATTCTATGACATCAATATACTTGACATTTTGTTGAAGCTTTTGGTGACTATGTGAAGGTAGCCAAAATGTCATTATAAAATTTACCGCAAAATATAACATGAGTTTCATCTTCATCAAGACCATTAAGTCATAGGAAGGAATGTGATGCATATATAAATGATGAGATATCATTCTTATTCACGTTAAACATGTAGACTTATAAATGATTGTTGCTTTAAGATTAAACCGCTCTATACAATATTAAAATTTTGCTTAAGCCCCTCATGTAAGGTACTACATATAAGCTATGTCTAGTAAAGGCCCTTTTCGAGATAGCTATAGTATATTGCAAACTCTGTACCAGGGTCTAAGTTAGATATTGGGGTACAAAAAGCGCCGAGAAGCGAGGAGAAAGCACGCTAAGCGACCCGGCGCGCCCGATTTCCATGGCGCCTTTTAGGCGAACAATGATTTTGATTGTCGAGGTGTAATTATTCGCGTCCATTGTTACTAATTGAATTATACGGGCCAATTTGCTCCCCGATTACGCCGATTCACGCATTTTACAAATTGAAGCATCCTCTTCAAAGAAAGCACTCGACTTCTTTTTTCTTCTTTGCTTTTTTTTTAAGTATCTTCTTTTCTCATGGTGGTGAAGGAATCATCCCCGACAAAAATTTGAAATGGTTGGCGGAAAATGTAGCTGCAGATGACTGAAGCAGGTGTTTGGTCCGAGCCAATGGTTTCGTGCAAAATCAAAATCTACTATGTTAGCCCTCATTTGAAGCGAAATTGGGCCGGCTTGATCGATTTCTTCTATGGAGATAGAGGTGTCGAATAATGAATTGAGGGAAGCTAGTAGCATTATCATTTGCATGGGAAAAGCGTAGTGAAGTCCGGGCAGCATAACCACAGGAGGCTCATCGGGTTGATTGGGATGCTTACAAGAAACAGTCAATGTTTGGTCCGGGAGAAAAAGGGATGACATTGATGTTAAAAAGAAGATGTTAAAAGGACCAAAACTACAGTTGCTTCATGCCAAAGTACACCTCTAGCTTCAGGGGATCAACACCTCAACTTGAATTTAAGGGAAAAAGGAGGTCGGTGTTCGAGGTTTTACGCTTCCAATTTAAGTTTCAACATTTATTTGATTGAAGAGGAGGTTAGTAAGTTGGAAACAGATTTGAACAACTGCATAACCGATCAGTAAAAATAATTAGTACCATTGAGGTAGATAAGAACTCTTTAGCAAGGGAAGAGAGGATGATTGAGCATGGAAGGAAGCGAGATAGCAAGAATGGAGAATGAGTTATCCGCTTTGAATGCCAAAGCGAGACAAGAATGATGGAGACCTCGGGCGATTGAAGACTTAAAGGCAAAAAATAAGTGGTGAAATATATTTTTGCTCTAAACCTGGAGGCTTGCCTTCCAAAGGTTAGTGTTGAAGCATTACGGAGGAGAAGGAAAAGAAGGAAAGATCAAAAACTTCACTGGAATTGAGATTGAGGAAAGCGGAAATACTTAGAAGCTGGGTAGACAATTGATGGACTCGGATATATCAAAAATGTCTATCATAACTATGAAAAGCGAGGTTACTGGTTTCATGGAAGATGCATGTCTTTGCATGTGGATTGGTCTTCAATCAAAATATAAATTGAGTATGGCATTACCATGTGAACATGTCTATCACTTGGCATGTCGCATGCTTTGTATGAAAAGAAGACATGCTTGAGATGTTTGGGTAAAAGAAAGCTAGGGTGTCTAAAAAAAATGCCCTTACATTATGTATAATGTAGGGCATGTAGGCAACCGCTTTTGTTATTTTTTGAATTTTAGTTAGTTGGGATATGCAATGATTAGGAGTAGCCATGTCGTCCAATTCAAAATTATGAGTGGCGTTGGCAACGAGCGGACCTTCATTGCAATTTTTAGGAGGAAGATTGCGAAGTGTTTCTGTTTAGGAAAAACATTGCCGCCCGTTCCATTTTTTGTGTTTGTGAGTGATCAACCAAGTAATTATTTGTAACTATTCTTCTTCCTCGAAATCCTTGCCCAAATCCAAGCAATGGGCCTTTGCCTCCTGGAAGGAAGTCACCATTAAACAAAAAATTTGAAAATGGTCGATTCTAGCAAGAAAGCCGAAAAAACAAGAGGAAGGTTCAAACTTCGAGGAACCCGGGGGCCAAAAGAAGACTTATTTGTGAAGAACCCGGCTGTTGTGGAAGCAAAGCATGTAAGATGTGTCAATGCACGGATGAAATTTTTCGATTTACAACGGATAATGGACGAAAGCGTTGGGGGACCAAAGACATATGGGGGTTCAAAGAATCTAGCGTGAAGCGAGTGGGCGAGAACTTCTACAAACATTATGAAATGTTTTTGGTAAGCGGGGAGGTCACAAATGCGCCATGTATACTGAGTACTTTGCTCGTGCATTTGCCCTTCAATTGCAGGTAAAAAGTAGATTGGGATACTCTTAAAGTTTTGGCCAAAGATTTGGCAAAGGGAGGAACAAAAGAATCGCTATTACTGAGGAAGAAATTGGGACCTCTAAATCCACATCCAAGGTTCCTAAATTTCAGCAAGGATTTTACCCTAAGGAAGAGCTTGAATTTGCAGAAACTTCATTTGCGGCGGTGTCATGGAGAGTTAATTAGCAAGCACATCAAGGTTGAAGAACCCGAAAATTCAGCGAGCGAGAATACGTGACAATATAAATAAGATTTCAGGAAGAAAGGATGCACATGAAGAGGACCTAGCACAGATACAAGAAGACATCAATAGTGTTCTCGACGACGCTAAGCAGAATAAGAGAGACATCAAGACTGTGCAGCAGGAGGTTGACCTCAGGGTAAAAATTAGTGGCTAAACTTAGCCAAATGGTGAAATTTTGGCCTTATTTGGAAAACAATCGGCTAAAGTATGTCCCTTTTTGGGCCAAAAAAAAGAAAATATTAGCCAAGTCTATTTCACAACTCACCTCCATTTTGTCCGACTTTAGCTAATTGCAAGAAAGTATAAGTGCCAAAAATTGGAAAGTTTAGCCAAAACTTAGAAGCTTTTACGTCAAAATTTGGCGTACTTTAGCCAAATTAGTCTATAAACTTTGTTTCTACCATGCTCTATTAATATTTAGGTCTTGAATTAGTGCAAAATAGTCAAATGATAGAAGATTTTTATATTTTTTAATAAAAATTTAGCCAAATGTAAGAAAGTCTGGTCATAAAATTTGAAAAGTTTAGCTTAACGATAGAAGCTTTCACCTCAACTTTTGGCATACTTTAGCCAAGTCTATTTCACCACTTTGGATATAAAAGTTCCTTAATTTTTTCCCTGGTTGACCTTTTGATGAGGGATAGAACTAGGAAGGAAGAAATGCTGAAAAGAATTCAGGAGCCATTGGAGAAAGCCATTCGGGAAAAGGAGTTATGTGAAAGAGGATTGAAGAACTTGAGGAGGCTCACAAAGTTCAGTTTGAGTCTTTATGAGACGGCTTGATGATATGCATAAGTACATGATGCATTCTACGTGTGATTCTCCTTCAGCCCAAAACAAGCTTAGTGATCTCTCGGTGAAGAAAAATTCATATCATTGCATGGATGTGTGTTTTGTAGTAATGGCTTTGCTAATAATGAACCTATCCTAGTTGCTCCATGCGAGCATTCATTTCATATCTTCATTTCTCATATTCTATTCCTCTTGGACTATCGCCCAAGAGCATGCAAATGGGAATGAAAACATTTCAAAGATCTTGGGTGTGTACACTAGAGGTAAGCATGATATTTCATGATTTATGTTTAATTTCTTTGCACCCGGGATTCTTGCAATGTAGAATCCATTTACATGTAGAATCGATTTACATGTAGATTCTTTGCACTTAAGGTTTTGCTACAACATGTAGGAGTGTCTTGGTTATTTTATACTTATAGTTCCATGGCTTGCATGTCATACATATATGTGTTTCTTACATACATGTTGTACATTCACGATATAGGGTCCTAGATGTAGAACTTAAATACATAAAATTAGTTGTGTCTTCGAAGTTTTTGTGGCGAGAACATTTAGAGGTATTTTATGTAATGTTTGATGTGTACATGTGCATACATTGGAGCACATTCATGTACATTACATGTACATTCCATCTAGATAAATAAATTTGTTTACATGTGTATGTACTCAAAGTACTCAATGTAGATCGAGTTCTAGTAATATGTCGACTATTGATATGTAGAGAACAGTTAGAGAGTGATTAGTTTGAGGCCCGATATCATTTGTTATGTGATTTATTTTTGAGCTTCAAAGTGCCAAAAACAAGCGAAAGGTATTTCGTTTTCAAATTGTTTTGCATTGTGTCGGAGGAAGCAATTTCTTATTCTTGGTTCGGTTTTCACAGTTTTGGAGGTTCCAAAGAAAATTGAGGTGCAAGATGTAGCCGAGGGAAAAAAGCGTTGATTGAAGAAAAAGCAAAATCACTATTCCGTGGTGTCTGAGGTTGAGGAGGCGGCACCAGTGCATGGTGACATTCAGTTATGGCGAGGAACTTCGAGAGATTGAGGGAGGTGCTAAGGCCACATCTTCAAAAGTAAAGGCGGCGGCCAGAAAATGTGACTCCAACGAAGAAGTCCACGCCTAAAAAGCCACGAGGAAGAAGACAATTAAAGTAGTAGAAAGCAGGTAAAGAAAGCATTTTATTTCCGAAGGCAGAAGCGGTAGAGAAGTCCATGACATCCTATGTTTTACAGTGTCGTAATGAAGAGGAATCTTAGAGCATCAAGATGTAGAAGCGGGATACTCTTAAGTTTGTGTCAAATCTTGCCCCCGACATAGTAAAGGACAGCGAATTTCATGACAATGAGAAATCAAGAGAGGTTGAAGGCGAGGATTGGACCTAATAAGAATGCGAGGAGGGAAACCAAAAAGATGGGAAGGAAATGGATACCGACTCAGAAACAGGTTGTTTGGGGTCTGGGTTCGGGAACTCCTGCAAGACAGCCCTCTGTGAGGACCCTTGGATCTAACAGGAGAATCCGGGGGGCTATGTCACGCGGGATTTGCAAAAAGAATAAGAAAGAAGAACATAACAAAAAGAGAACAATGAGATCACAATAATGAGCTTCCTTGATGTCAATGAAGATACATGAACTCTCGCAATCGAGAGAAAACTGGAATGAGACAAGACTCAAAACTCATCTAAAAACTCATGTGCTAGCTCTACTCATATATATAGTACAATGGCCTTTGGCCCAATATAGACACTCTGACTGATTTGATTGCCGACTCACGGAAGGAGGCCTTTATTTGAGGAATCTTTGGCGGTGCCTCTTGAAGTGCCTGAAATGACGCTGACGCTGACGCTGACGCAGGCGGTGACGGGCCGTCACTTGTCTAAGCGCCTCCTCTTGGTAGCAGACACGGGCTTTGACTGCGTGGTGCGCCGCCCAGTCTTCTATTTGGGCCTTTGACGCCCGTAATTCGGTGCCATGTGGATCATTGGCCTTGACTTGGTCCGTCAGTATGCATGAATAGTCCCGTACCGGGGAGGCCTGGGACTAACACTCCCCACCAAAGCGACACTCGAGTGAAGAAAAAGGAGAAGTGTTCAGAGGCGAGGAAACCAGCGGTTTTGAAAGTGATCCTCACGGGAATGAGGGCCGGGCACCATTATGGTAATTACCAATGAGGTCCACGGCGATTTTGAAGCGTCCGGGTGTTGAGCCCAAGGGCGGGATCTGCATCAATGAGGAATTTTAGAGCCACTATGTCTTCCGGGGCAGCATGGGCTTCAAGGAACGAAGGCGGCACTCCATGAGAAAGGCGGTCGAAGACCAAAGGCCTTGTGGCGGCATTGGGTTGCAATAAAAAATGGGACGCTGTCGATTTAAGGAGCTTACCAGGATGCTTCTGAGAGCAGCACAAAAACCGGCTTGACGGTGAACTGAAGGGTCTGGTGAGGTGGCGGCATGTTGCAAGAAGGTATCAAGGCCATGAAGAGCATCAGCGGGCCGTTGCCATCCCCGCTCATTAGCAATATAGATCCAATTGGTAGTGTGGTCCAAGGTGGCACCATCCTCCCAATCGGAGCGTCGGACAAAACGAGGATCCCACCGGAGATCCATCGAGATCTGAGGAAGAGTACACCCTGCGTGGCCGTCCAGAACCTTTGTCCAAAAAGGAAGACGCCAGTCGGAGGTTAAAAATCTGGGGCATGGAGGGACACCCAATGAAGCATACGGAGAGTGAGCCATGCCCGTGGGCGTAGGCTGCTGAGCCTGCTCCCTGAATTCACGCACAAGGTCGGGATCAAGAGCTTTGCACCACTGATCCCACTCAGAAGTAGAGAGCTGAGTATAGACAGGCGGACTATCCCATCCCGTGGGTATTGTCTTGCTGTCCAGAAGGGCACGCAATTGATTGTAGCCTGTCAAATGTTGCATATAAACTTGGGCAAACGGAAGATCTTCAGGATGCCCAAGATTCTTTCTCACCTGTTCCAGCGTTTCAGCTTGCCAGAGAGGTAAATGCTGAGCAAGCTCGGGCATGTACTCCTGATGAAGAGTGTGAGTCCGATCATGATTGCTAAGATACGGGTTGTTGTCCAATAACAACCAATGAGCCTGGGAGTCGCCCTGAAAGTTTTGATGTGGCCCATCACGAAATTTTTCCTGTGTGTCAGCCAGATAGAAGTCATGAAAGATGTACGCCATTGGCTGAACAACTCTGAATGTGATTAAATCGGGGTCTTCACAGTGAATGAGGTCGAAGACTAAAAGAGCACAGAGTAAGCCTTTGTCTTCAACTGAGAGGTCTGGCCAAATTCGAAGAAAATCCTCAGTGCGCATGTGGGCATCAACCTGACCATTCGCCGCATACCACTTGAAAAGAAAGAGGTGGCGTCGGGCAACCACATAATCTAGGTAACTGGAAGGAATAGCGAAATCCACAGACTGGTGGAGGGCAATATTAAGATAGCCCTCTTGTTTAGTTAGGGCCTCTTCTGCAGATTGGACAGCTTGCTGGAGCTGATTTTCAAGATCGCGGATCCTGTTGTCCTTTTCTACGGAAGGCGTGGCCGATCACGCGGACCCGTTCGGAGGGCGTGGCATGTGAAGAGGATTGCCGGGGAGTATGGAGTGAAGCTTTGCAATCTCTGCATCATCAGGTATCTTTTATTTTTTTGGCCTCCGTGAGTTGTTCCTGAAGAGGCGTGAGTTATTGAGTTGACATGGAGCATGCGAGCATCTAAAGAGGTGATTTGGCGTCCGCAGCGCCATAAGGTCATGGGCTTGGGTGGTGTAATCTTTGGGAAAGCTCTATACGGCGTGTCAAGCTTAGCAATGTCTTTATCCTTGTCAACCAAAAGAGTCTCCCGTGTCTTGACCTGCTCCAACAATTCCTGAATGGTGGTTTGCAATTGAGCTTTCTTGATCGGCCAAAGCCGGTGTTTCGATCGTGGGCATTCTTTAGATCCTCATGGACTGTAAAGAGCCCATGCTTTCTTGAAGCTTGTCCTCTAGAGTGTGAATTTAGCGTGTTAGCGGCTTGAAGGTCTCTGTGAGCTGCATCCCAGGCTTCCGGGGGACGTGCGTGAACACCATTCATGAGGACTTCGAGATTCACGGAACTTGAGTATAGCAGCTTGAACATCCTGGCGGTATTGAGGGAGTCTGGCGAGGATGGGGGAGGTGCCAGGGGGTTGTTTGGGAGTGTTTGGGACGTTTGAGAGACATGATGAGGCCCCGGAGGGTGTGGCGGCTCACCGAATATATATGACCCCTGGTGCATTATACATAGGGGACTTTCCCCTCCCATGGCGACCATCTCGCCATGAGCGTGAACCCTCCATCTAACCCGGGCGCGTCTACATAGAGGCCGGTGAAGGACACGGAGGGTCATTCTGCCCACGCCGATGGGCCCTACGTCCACCCGGAAGCATGAATACAAGGTTAGCATACAACATAAATCACATATAAACAACCACCACGAGGGTGGCACATCCATCCAGTACCAGCGGCAAAGAATATGCATCTAAACTAAGAAAACACCCAAAACCCGGTTCTACCCCGGCTCGGACTCTAGTGAGGGCGGTGACGGTGGGTCTCGGGGAGATCAGCGAGGGGTAGAGAGTCTTGGCATGGCGTTGGCGGCATAGAACATCGGCTAGGCTGGTCCACTCCATCGCCCCTCCCTGTGCACACTTTGCGGATAGGTCGATTCACGCTGTATGGCCGCTATAGCCTTCGAGGAGAAGCAGCGGACTCAAGGTATCACCCTTTGAGCCTACTCGGGTTCATGACACTGGTAGGATGATGGGCAGGTCGGGGGCGTCCCCTTCGGGATCCACGGTGGTTCCATGGGTGAGCTAGAGGACACGTGCCGCGTCAGCGACCCCCGCATCCGTACCCGACTTACTCACCCTAAATCTACTCAAAGTGCATGGTGCCCCATACGGGTCACACTGCGCCCATGGAGTGTCAGACCCATACCCGGCCCTCTACGTGATCGGCTATCAGGCCTAGCCCACTGTAGGAGTCTCAGGAGCCTTTTATGCTCGTGCGAGACCCCACCCCCTACTTCACCACTGTGTCCCTTGTCCGGTGCTAAGCCAGACCATAGCGTCTATGACCCGGTGGGCTCTTGTGCACAGGCCGAATCTAGTAGGGTGTTAACGGAAGTACTAGGAGCATTCTATACCCAAGCTCAGAGGCCTCTACCCCCCTTTTAATCCCTGTTTACTGGAACTACTAAACTAACTCATAGAGACATCGACCATCCCATAACAGAGCATCATTCATAATTGAAAAGTATTCCTAATTACCAAAGAAGGGTTAATCTCAACCAAAACTAGCCAGAAAAGAATACTAGAGTATTATTCTACAATTTGCAAGTTAAGCTACCACTAACTTAGGGTTTAATTTGGACCCGTTGTCAGGGGCTTCCATAGTGATATCTTTGGGGTAGCAGCGACAGGTAGAGGGTGTCTTGGCGATTGGGAGATGTTCAGCAACTGTGCTCTGAGCGCTCAGCTGCTCCTTGGTGCTGGCTGGGTCGAAATTGGGGTACAGATGGGGGTGGCGCTGCCTTTGGTGGCTCAGTTTAGAAACCCCCATGCTGGCCACTCAGGTTATGCCAAATGGCGTCTTTCCACCATTAGGTGACTTAATAGCAAGTATTTAGATAATTATCCTTTATAATTAATTTAACATAGCTAATTAAATCCCTTGTGGCCAACCCCCTAGGTTATCATACCCCAGGTGGCGTATCTATATCGAGGTCGGCCATAGCCAGCTGGGCAGTCTGCGTAACATAAGGACAATTGTGCATAAAGTGCCCAGGCCGCATACACCTGTAGCATGCCTTATCCTGACGGAGCTGTTCTCGGGCCTCTTTAGGAATTGACTGTAAGAGGTTCCGTACTTCCTTACCGACATTGCTCTGTTTATCCGCCGTGGTGAAGATAACTTTCTTTTCCTGGCGGCCATAGGAATTATCTTTGAGAGGGGCCGGGCTTGGTGGCCGGTGGTTTTGCGGTGTGGTGTGGATGGAGGGTTGCAGTAGTGGCGGGGCGGATCTTGGTTCCTTGGTGTGTCCTCCTCGAGGCTCAATGCCTTAGCCTCAGCCTCAGCCTCAGCAACTGATTTCGGGTCTATAGCCTTAACCATTCGTTTGATTGATGGGGCCAACCCTTCAATATAGCCCTCTACGGCTCTCTTTTCATTCATACACGGTACATACTGACCTCGGTAGCATAAATTCATCGGTGTAAGCCTGGCCGACATACCCTTATGCTCCAACCTATAAAAGGTGCGAATTTTAGCGACATTTGTGCGCCGCGAGGCACATAATGCGGCTTGAATGCTTTGGCAAACTTTACGAAGTTGCATCTGCTCTGTCGGATGCTTGGCCACAGCATAGCCCTTCCACCAAATACGAGTAGCTCTGTAAAGGTTGGTGGTGGCAACCTTTCTGTATCCTTCTCGGGTCATGCCATAAGACTTCCCAAACTCCTTCATCTCGTCCAACGAGGATTACGCATTGATCCGCCTCTGGATTTCCCATCAAAACTGGGCCAATTTCCTATTCTTCTATATACTAGTTATAGCTGTATCAACTGTCTTACGGTATTCCTTATCCCGGCGCTTTGCATGGTCACCAGCTGATACCGATGAATCAGAAGACACCGAAGTGGTCGAGCGTGAGGAAGTAGCACTATCCTTAGAGGAACTTCGGTGACGCTTAGTATGAGGCCTCCTTGGTGCGGGTACAGGACTGGCTCCAGGGGAGGCGGTGTTGTCTTGGTGGACTTCGGTGGTAGCGGAGGGTAACTTCCGGTCCATCTTCTGGGTTTCTTTGCGGTGGGTTGGCATGCAATACATAGGCCTGTAACTCGCTGAGCTGCCTTTTCATTAACATCAGTTCCTGTTCAGGTGTCAGCCTACTGGCGTTAGAGGGTGTCTGCCAGGCGGCGTTACGGGCACCGTCTAAATTGAGCATGAAAAAGGTATAAGCATATTTATAACATATAAATTCTTACAAATTTTATCATGTCGGACAACAGGGTAGAGAAAGAACATAAGGAAAATTTATTATTATAAGAGGAAAAACTTTCCTATTACAGTTTCACACCTGAGTACTGCCAAAAGTTGATACAGAAGTATTACACAAGGACAACATGATACAACTGATGCTTAAAGTTGAGCTCACATACAGTATATAACACAAAAAGAAACTAGAAAGACCCGGCCTAGGGGTTCGCAAAGGGGTATAGGATTGAATAGCGAACACTCTCACGCACAGCCCTAACGAGCTTGTAGCGTGCCCAGGCCTAGACAATGACTGGTTGGTATTCCCACGTTGGGCTAATAATGAGGAGATTGAAAAGCCTCCTCAAAGCATAAAAGAGTTGCCCGCGGTGGTCGTTAAGCGTCCTCGAAGGCCGTGCACAGTAGCATGCTCGGTAGTCCCATAATGCGGCGCGAGTTTTCTTCAAGTCCTCAAAAGCTCTGTCCCTGAGGATATTAACTATCTCCATCCCTTTGGCTGGATCATAGGGTTCTCCTGGTGGCGGGGATCCATCTCGTAACCTTCATCCCATTCAGGATATTCTCCATATCTTTGGCCATAGTCCTGTTCGGGCCCCCCTGGATCCTCCATCCTGATCAGATCTGTAATCCTCTCTTCATATTCTAGAAGTGTCTCTTCTGCAAGACAATGGTAATGAATATAGAACATTCCGTAATTCCATTATATTCTAAACGCCAATAATTAGAAGAAGACATCATGGAAAAGAACAATTCTCAATTGTATTCATCAAGACAGTAATCACAATTGATGAGAAAAGGGGTATATTATATTATAGATTGGCTAAAGAATTTGCCAAGCCAAAATTTTACAATCATACACAATACAAAAATGCGTAGTACAATTATTTAGGAACTAGGTCCTCCCTCTTCATTTGTAGGCCTAGGAGGTGGTGGTGGCGGTCGGTGTCGCAGCAGAGTCACCCCGGGGTCTACTGTGGCAGCCGCAATGGATGCAACCTCTGGTGGATAAGCAACAGCCAATGGGGCTGCCGTAAGGAGCTTCATGCTCATCCAGGGTGCAATATCCTGGCCCAAGGCCGTCAAGGCAAGATCCCGTCGCCGCAGTACATAAATAAGCGTCACGATGGGGAGCTTCTTGTGCCCGACCAATGTGGAAAACGGAGGGTCCACCATGAAGCTTCAGCCTCCGGCCCTAAATCTCGGGCTATAAAAAGAACTTGGCCCTGCCGAAAGGCTGATAAGAAGAAGCGGGTAAGGTGGTTTCCCAATACCTTCCCTTGTGGGGTCTCGGACGTGGCCACTTCTTTGTCCAAATCCATAGGGACTTCTTCTTCCTTAAGTTCTGTTGCTCCTCCTTCAAATGAGTAGGATTATGGTACAAATCCTCTCCCTCGTCATCCGGGCAGGGGAACCTCAACCATATTGATATTTGGGACATGAGGGTCCCATAGCCCGTGTGAAGGCATCGGTGAGGTGAGAGGTCGGCTCATGCATCACCGGCTCGAAGGCGGTGGGAGTCTCGGTCGGCTCTATGGTCTCTTGGCGGAACTAGGCGGTGATGCACCTCGGAGGAAGCTCAATAGGAGTGAAGTCGATGAAGTCGTCCATGCAATACTCATAAGCTCATAAAAGCACATGGTCTTTATGCTTGCATCTAAATCCGGCCACCATGTGATAAGTCGAGGATAATATCATCCAAGAAGATATTCTTGCCCTTGGTGATAAATAAGCGGAAGGGCATCCGATACGACAAGCCTATAGCTTGCTCATGGGCGGTGGCAGCTCTTCCCATTTGCTTCCAGGCGGAAGTCGCCCATGCCTATGTGTTCGTCTTCCCCTCCTCGGAAGACTTCGAGGCGGTTTGCCTTTCTCTCTGAGGCGGGGTTTCATCCTCGGCGTATTGGTCCATGAGGATGGCTAGGCAACCTCAAGATCTTTGCCCACGATCTTTGCACAAGCGAGGCGGTGTTTGCCCCATCGAGACTTCCCCTTGACACATCATATGCATGGGTGTCTCCCCTAGCATCTCGGGACTACCTCGGCTCCGGATCTGGTTGGGGAGGATCCCCAAGAAGGAATACCTGGAGGAGCATCTCCTCCATGTAAAAGTCTAGGAATCCGGCATAATCCGGATGCCGCTGCATGTTAGTGATGAGGTCTAAAAGCTGGCGGCATAGCGGGGGGGTGGTCGAAAGGGACTTGCGGATCCCGGTGTTCTCGAATCTTGATACCATGCGAGAAGGTCGTGTGGCTGCCATGGCTAGAAGGAGGTGAGAGGAAGAGAAACAACCTAACAATTGAAATGAACTTTAAAAGTTCTTTTAACTCCTTTTATTTAGAGGTGGCGTCGGCATTTTTTTTTTTTCATATTTATCTGAGAAAAAAATAAATTTTATCTGAAATAAAAAGTTTTTTATTAAATTCAAAAAAAAAAATATTTACAATCTTGAGACCCAGCAAAATATGCTAAGGATGCTCCCCAGAATCCCCTGGTGAGGGCTAAATCCTTTGGCATAATGGTAACTCTCTTTGTGTGAATCGGCGCAAGGTTAAGCGTCACCAAAAAGTGCCACCAAATAGGCCGGGACCTCTTGGGGCGTCAAAATAGCAAAGGTGCGGAAGCGGAGGTCGGTCTTGAACTCTGCCACGATCTCCCATACCACCCTCTGGAAGGAAGCTTCGTGTCGGAAAGGCTGGGTTGACTTGAGAAATTTATGGATCTCCGTAAGGCAAGCGGTCGCCGGAACTGTGTGAGTTTCCGTTGCGGGCTTGAGGGTTGGTTGGCGGCCCCCTTGGTGCGGGCACGGTCTTGGCCCCCACATGGGGTCGGGATGCATCCACCCGCTCCTGCCTCCGACTGGAGCTCGTGTTCTTGCCGAAAGCTCCGACAGTCTTTAATTTCTCCTTGTATTATTTGCCGGTTTCCGAACAGCGGTTTCCGCCGGTGCTTCCGCGGTTACATGCTCTGTCGGGATTGGGCCCGACCCACTCCCAGATGCTCCTGCACCCTGCTGGTCTGGCTGATCCTGCCGAGCTTTCTCCTCACGCTCGCATTTGGACTACGTCTGCTTTCGTCCCGAACTCGGGCCCGCTGGGGTCTTCTTCCACTTGTGCATAATGTTACGCTACAACTGCGAAGAAGCTCGGTGGTGCCGGTTGGGCGGCGGGCCATATCAATGCGGATCGTGGTTAAGTAATCGGTGATATCCCTGTCGGGGCTCCCCACATGAAGCTACGGGAAGCTTCATGCCAGCTTGTCTGAGGGGAATCTCAATTGCCACGCCATCTATAATGGCAACCCCATCCCCTAAGTACAGATATTCCCTTCCGCATCTTGTTCATGTCGGCCGCTCTATCTCCCTTTTATCATCTTCCCTGGCGGGTTCTTATATTGTCGGCCTCCTTTCGTATGTCCTCCTCTTCATTGCCCAGCGCGATTGGGGAGGATAGAACTTGATCGACATCATGACCATGTGCGGTTGTTGACCCTTTGTGTAAAGATTTTGGCGGAGGGTTCAGCGGATCAAAACGGCTTCGGAGAAGTGATAAATAGGGTAGGGAATCTGTCGTTGTTCTCGAACGGTTCCAACTCATCGAAGGATGTCGATGGGCGGGTCGGTAGCCATGTCTTGCGAGGCGATCAAGGCATAAATATACGCTATGGTAGGGTCTTTGGGTCTATGGTGCTCTTGGTATTGGCCATGGCTATGGCCTACGGGAAGGTGTTAATAGAAAATAGGCGATGGCGCTTGGGAAAGAGAGGCGGCAATCTGAGCTAAGGTTGGCGGAACACTACTAAGCGGAGGAAAAAGCAAAGTCGAGATCTGGCGGCGATGGCGGACGTCGGCTCTGGCGGTCGAAGAAGCCCAGAAGTGGCACATCCATCCAGTACCAAGCGGCAAAGAATATGCATCTAAAATAAGAAAACACCCAAACCCGGTTCTACCCGACTCGGACTCTAGTGAGGGCGGCCGGGTGGGTCTCGGGGAGATCGGCCAGGTAGGAGTCTTGGCATGGCGTTAGCGGCATAGAACATCGGCTAGGCTTGTCCCTCCATCCGCCCCTCACTGTGCACACTTTGCTGATAGGTCGATTCACGCTATGGCCAAGCTATAGCCTTAGGAAATTAGACTCAAGGTATCACCCTTTGAGCCTACTCGGGTTCATGACACTGGTCAGATGAGGCGGGGGAAAAGCGTCCCCTTCCGGGATCCGCGGTGGTTCCATGGGTGAGCTAGAGGACCGTGCGGCGTCGGCATTGACCCGCATCCGTGTCGACTTACTCACCCTAAATCTCACGCCAAAGTGCATGGTGCCCCATCACGGGTCACACCCTGCGCCCGGGGGTGTCGGACCCATGCCGACCCTCGTGGCCCGGCTATCGGGGCCTAGCCCTTGTAGGAGTCTCGGGGGGCCTTTTATGCCGATGCGAGACCCCACCCCTACTTCTGCTTGTGTCCCTTGTGCGGTGCTAAGCCGGACCATAGCGTCTATGACCCGGTGGGCTCTTGTGCACTGCAAGAATCTAGTAGGGTGTTAGCGGAAGTACTAGGAGCATTCTATACCCAAACTCGAGGAGGCCTCTACCCCCCTTTTAATCCACGTTTCTTGGAACTACTAAACTAACTCATAGAGACATCGACCATCCCATATGAGCATCATTCATAATTGAAAAGTATTCCTAATTACCAAGGAAGGGTTAATCTCAACCAAAACTAGCCAGAAAAGAATACTAGAGTATTATTCTACAATTTGCAAGTTAAGCTACCACTAACCGGAGTTTTGGCTGGACCCGTTGTCAAGGGGCGCTTCCATAGTCTTTATCTTTGGGGTAGCGGCGGCGGGTAGAGGTGTCTTGGCGATTGGGAGATGTTAAACAAGCGTACTTTCTGGCTCTTCGGTTTGCTCCTTAGTCTTGTTTGGATCGAAATTGGGGTACAAATGGGGGTGGCACTGCCTTTGGTGGCTCAGTTTAGAAACCCCCATGCTGGCCACTCAGGTTATGCCAAATGGCGCCTTTCCACCATTAGGTGACTTAATAGCAAGTATTTAGATAATTATCCTTTTAATTAATTCCTAATTGTGGCCAACCCCTAGGTTATCATACCCGGTGGGCGATATCTATACCGGTGGCGTGTCAATATATTTATCACGTACTGCGGGTATAAATGAGGCGTCCGTCACGAAGGTGGGTGTACGTGGAGGAAAAGGCGATGGCATGCGTGGCGTTATGTTGGACATGACCGGAATCCACAGGTGAAGTGCAGCCTGTTGGTTTTAGGAAGTGAATGGGTCATTGGTGGAGGCATGAGAAAAGCGGACATAGGAACAGGAAGATAATGACGGATGAGGGCTTGAAGATGGCCACCGCGGAGGCTTTAAAGGAGGAGGAGGGGCAGCCCTAATGCGGTCTACTTCATGAAGCGCAGAGAAGCGTGGAAAAGGTGTTAGAGGCGCACATACTTTAGGCATGACATGAGGCATGAGTGTGTCAAGCAATCAGGTGCAAAGTGAACTCTTTTGTCATCTTCATGAGGAGCGATTTCCATCTTTGCAAAGGCGAGTTGCATGTCATGATGATGGTCAAAGGGGCGGGGAAGCAAGATGGTGGTATGGACCGGGGAGACAAGACCAACCCAATTAGGCTATTGTTCGGGGACGGGAGGGTTGAGAGCACGATAAATCTCCTCTTGAGCTTGTTGATCCAGGAGGATTGGAGGTAGATGCTACTTGGCCAAAGCTTAAGTGTAGGTCATTTGTTGTTGAGGCTGGTCGTGGAAGAAAACGCAAAAAGCGGGGCCGGGGGGCCTTGTTTCCCATTGGCCACCCATGGAGTTGATAAGAACCTTTTGTCATCTTCATCTTGCAAAGGCGGGGTATTGCATGGATTTGGGTGGAACACGGAAGTTGGACTTGAACTTGAGGAAGTTGAGGACGGTAGCCGTGGTGTGTGACCCCATTCATGACAATGATAACATTGAGCCTTTGAAGGATCAAAGGGAGGCAGGCGTGGTGTGTTGCCTTGTCCCGTGGGTATTGAGATTGCTGCGTTCGTTGATCTTCTTGCTGCGGTGGTTGAGGTTGATATTCTTTGGGGGATATGACTGTGGTGGTTGGCGTGGTCTGGACTTGAAAAACCATCTTTTGCCTAAAAGGGGTAGGATGAGAAGCGAAAGTGCATTCCTTGGTGGCGTGATTACACATATTGCATCGTTTACAATGAGGAGGTCCATTGGATGAGTTGCATTCATTGGCGGATGACCTTGATATTTACAAATGGTACACCGGATGTGGGCGCATTGTGGATTTGCTAGCTGCGAGGCTGAGCGAGTTTTGGGGAACCATGGCGGGGGCATGAAAGGGAGTTCTGAAGAGCAACACCCGAAGAAATATTGGTAGTGATTGACCAATTCAATGGCATGCTCGAGAGACTTGGGGCCTTGAGTACCGGTCATGAGTCGAATGGCGGGGAGGAAGTCCTTGCGAAAACAGGCGAGGATCGGCTTTGCGTGGGGTACTCACAGAGTTTACCGACAAGAATGTGAAGGCGGTCGCCAAAATCCACAGGCTGACTCGTGGGCTCTTGTTGAAGGTCATTTAGTTGCTTGAGGAGTGGCTTGATCATGCTTGTGGTACCATAATGAAGACGAAAGGCGGTTTTTTCATTTCTTGCCAACTCGTTTCGGTGACTTTGTTGGCCATCAACCAGCGATGAGGCGTCTCGGTGTGGTGGAAAAATGTGAAACTTAAGTTGTGGTTCGCGCATGACCATTCAAAATGGCCAAGGCCTCAAATTCCTCCATATGGGCTTTGTGCACTCGATCGAGAGGTTTGCCTTTAGAGTTGCCAAAAGTGGGATAAGTCAGCTTAGGATGATGAGGTAGGGATGAAGGTGGAACTTGAGCATAAGCGGTGGATTTGGTGGAGATGTAGAAGCATAGAGAGGTGGAACCTCACGGGAATTTGAGAACAAGGGGTGGGGCCGAAAACCAGGGGTCCATAGAAAGTAGCATCCGGTGGGGAAGGACCTTGAGAGCCATCCTCATTAGGCTTAAAGATCGGTGGTTTGATAAGCGAGAAAGAGCGTCTTTGAAAAGATGGGAAGACTGAAATTATGGAACATGGGAAGGGCCAAAGGACACTTGATGGTAGCCATCCCGGCGGGAGGTGAAAGAAGGTTGTGATGGCTGGGGTGTGGCTGAAGGAATGTGGATATAGGTGTCTTTGTCGAGTGCAGGAAATAGTGGTGGTTTGGGCGGGGTATGTTGTGGAATTGGGTTGTGAACAATGGCGACCACAGGGGACCACAGTGAGAATGAGCACGAGGGTAGGAGGTGCGGCCTGAGCTCTTGGCCCGGATCGACCTCCCTCAATGTCATAGCGGTGTCATACATATCGACGACCTGGCGTGGATTGATGGCCAGCTCAGGCGAGCATGCCGTTTGGCAAAAAGTTCTTGGGCGTGAAACCTCGGCGGACATGATGGAAAAAAAAAAGATCCAGACCCGGCGGCCCGGCGGTGTTTAAGTGCGGGTTGGGAGAACTCACGCAAAGGCGACCCTCTGTGAGGGACCCTTGGATCTAAGAAGGGAGAATCGGGGGGCTATGTCCGCCTTGGGATTTTGCAAAAGAACAAGAAAAGAAGTCTGAGAACAAAAGAACAATGAGATCACAATAATGAGCTTCCTTGATGTCAATGAAGATACATGAACTCTATAATGAGAGAAAGCTGGAATGAGACAAGACTCAAAACTCATCTAAAAACTCATGTGCTAGCTCTACTTATATATAGTACAATGGCCTTTGGCCCAATATAGACACTCGGTGATTTGGTCCCGAGGCTCACGGAAGGAGGCCTTATTGCAAGGAATCTTGGCGGTGCCTCTTGAAGTGCTGAAATATGCGGCAGCGTTGGCCTTTGGCGGTGGCGGGCCGTCACTTGTCTAAGCGCCTCCTCTTGTACTTGAACCACGGGCTTTGGCGTGGTGGTTTGCTTGGTCTTCTTTGGGCCTTTGGCGATTGACCCAGGTGCATTTGTGGATCCTTGGCCTTGACTTGGTCCATCATTATGCATGAATAGTCATGTACTAGGAGGCCTGGGGACTAACTAACGGTATCAGCAGGAAGAATGATCTCTGAGGTAACTTGATCTACATATCTTACATTTTTTTACATCTAGTATCCAAGTTAAAAACTTTAAAATAATATGGATAGTAGTAAAAGCGAATGTAGATGATTTGTGTAAATGTCTTGGTCATTGAACCCGGTTGCGATTAGAATACGAGGCCATATGATGCCTTCTTGAACCCGAATGATGAAGCTCAAGAAGGCAAGGATTTTCCCGGGATCTTTGCACGAAATGGAGTGTTATTTATTTGAACAAGATGTGCTGGACATGGATGTGGGAAAATTTTCCAACCGGCATGTGGATATGTATGCCAGGTACTGGACTTTGAACTTGTTCATTTGTATGTGTAAGTCAAGTAACCATCATTCATTTAAATTGGATTTATGTCAGGATTTTGGACCATTTTGGCACTGCAACTTTTTCCCGGGTTAGTAAATTTGCATCGAGAATGTGACTTTTTTTTATAACAGCACAACATGATTGCATTAAAAATTAAAAATATTTCACATATGCATGTCGAGGTTACATATTGCCAATTACTTCTCGGGAATTGACCCTAGAGATATCATAGCTTTCTTCCTCACTTCCACGGGGTATTGTAACCCTAGCGGTCTTGCACTGGGATGACCTTTGGGGTCCATGAAAACAAAATAGTATCTAACTCAACCCAATCATCACCTTCAATAGGGTTTCTCTTCCATTTCTTTGTCCAAGGTCTCTATACCTTTCTTCCTCTGCCACTTTGCATTTAAGCGGTGCTTTGGACACCACCACCACCACGAACTTTGTTCACATTGCGGTCACCTACTTCTTTGCAAACCTACGAGATGGTGTAACCCATCCCACCAGGGTATATCTCTTTCGCTCACGGTACTATAAGTGCAAATTGATGGCAAAACAAGTCATCTTTCGGATCATAATCCTCCGGCCCAGAGATATTTAGGCCTTCCTTTCCTAGGACCAACATAGTGTTTTCAGCATTTGGAGGCCATGGACTTGCGAATACTACTAACCACATCATCGGCTTCCTCGGGTAATATCAAGTCTCTCCACCTAGTCTTGGGTAGCCATCCATCTTTGAGTTCATCGGAGGATGTGTCTACTTGTCCCAATAATCCATGTACTGTGTCCAATAATCTATCAATGCAAGGTTGGTATCATCGGGGTTATTTTCCAATACTTGATGTAGTCAGAAATGCTGGAGTCAATGTGCTTTGCAATGAATCCACCTCTGGAAAAAGGCTTAAGAGCTTTTGGTTGACCCTTGGAATCTTAGGTTTACCATTTTCATCTTAGTGCCATATAGGTACTCCCTCATCGGCCTCCATTTATCATCTGAAGGTCTCATCTTCCATTGCATGATTGGCTTATTTCCCATGACCCGAGAAAGTGTCTTTGAAGAGGTCTAGATTGACCTTCCATATCAAGAGCATAACCTTCGATAAAATTCTTCCAATCGGGCACCTCTTGTATGATCAACCCTATAGGAGAAGGTGAAATGCATTCACTAAGAACTTTTATTAGTCTAGGAAGATTGGTCGCGGTTTGAGATTTTCAAGCTGCGCACTATACTTCCCAAACAATGCATCCTCATGAGTATGTCAGGGCATTAAGAACCCTAAATTCACTCTTTCAAAGACACCCGCGGCTGTTAAATAAGATAGGAATGAGAACATATACTTTTTTTTATTCTGTCGGCACTGGTGTCAAGTTGGAGGAGGAACCTTGGTGGTAGATCTCAAGGTTGGGGGCGTGAACTTGAGGCTCCAACATGTTGAAGCACTTGACTTCCTAAACCTTGCCTTAGTAAATTTTTCTAAATTATTAGGCTTTCTATCCAACAATGCGAAGAGTGGTTGGCTACCACCTCGAGGGGGTTGGAGGTCACGGAATAACCACTCTCATAGTTCCTCAAGCACCTCATCACACTTCCAATATGAAAATCGGGACCATCACTCCACAATTTGCAAACTAAAATGGCCATAATAAATTGGCACCTGCCATGCACTATTACTGTCGGAGAGACTTGCAAAGGATAAGCTCTATTGATTTGCTTGGGTATGTAACTATCTTTGTGGCAAACAAGTCTTGATTGATCCATCTTGTCATGTATAATACAAACATAGTTATTGGGTTCCAAACATGATAATGTTCTCCACATCCAATAAGTGGATCTATATGATAGTTGGTCTGTCATGTGATCTTTCATTTGCTCTCTTATCTTAGCCCTTTGGCTTGGTTGCTTGGTCTTATCAAGAATCTCTTTCAACTTAGCACACAAGTTGCACTTTGCAAAGTTGTTCGAAGTGTCTATAGTGACATGCTTGAAGTGCTTGCTCCATAGTCTACTGAAGCTGGGTTGAGATATTGCAGGTACCTGTAGTTCTCGAAGCAAAGCATTGACTTCCTCCAATATGCTCTTCTGGGTACAATGGGATGGCAATCTCTTCTCGACAACTATTTTTCCCTGTTGATCTTTCCTACTTTTATGTGGCATATTCTCAGCATTGAATTCAACATATTTTTCAAAAACCTCCCTAGCAGCCAGGATCCTAGAAGTTGGCCTCAACATGCCATTATTTCCATGTAATGCAATTTTACTCCCCTTTGCATGACTTGCTTGCCAATTTTGCCAAGTTGAAATTGGAATGCCATGAATATGTATCCATGCAACTTTACATATCCATATCCCTAGCAGTGGGTATTTTTTTTTCTTTGGAAATTGTTCATCTTGAAGTGCAAGCTCATGAATGGAGTACATGTAAGTCCTCCTCTCATCACAAGTATACTCTTGGAAGGTGGCTCTTGCTTCCACCAATTCATCAATTTCAAACTTCTGAACACAATTAGCCCAACAACATTCCATTCCCTTACCTTAGAGGAGCTTCCGTGAACAATCACTACTTGACTTGGACCTCTTGCTAGGATAATGTTTCACCACTGAGGTGTGCCCTCTTCTCACGAAAATGTGGTCTGGCAGCTATTGGAGGTGCATTAAGAAAATGGGTGTCATCCACAACCTCGGCTCGATAAAAGGAATTCTCCTATAAACTCAATGCGGGCTATAGGCCATGGCATGGCGCATGGAACCTCAATTGTTTAATACAAGCGGTGCAATCTTGGTGATTTGATCCTTTTTCCTTCCATTTTTTTCCTCTAAACTTGTTATGGCCACACCCACTTTATCCTCTCTAACCTTTCATCATTGTGACTGGATAGGATCGGCTAGTATGATAGTTCCTTCACCTACTAGCTCCTTATTGCATTGGTGCTTCACTTTCACCTTCTTATTCTTCCAATCCAACCTCTTGTAGGGGACAATTTGCTTAGTAGTCTCGGCCTCAACACCCTTTGGGAGGTCCTGACATTGACCTACAAGAACAATGTTTACAATGGGGTAACAATGTGATAAGAACATGTGGTAACAATCTTGAAACATGTTGGGGGGATAGGCATTACATTTTACCCTTTTTAGGATCCTGCGCTTCACCTATATAAAGTGAAATGTCTTAATATTAGTCGAGGAAAAAGGACAAAGTAATTTTGAGAACCGATTAAAGGGAACTCTAAGAAATACCAAGAAAACCATTAAATGGACAAATATATGTTGTAAGTGCAGCCAAAAATAGGTTGTAAGTATAGCTCTCGGTAGGTAATTATTGCAAAATTAATGGTAACATAGGGTGTATGCTAGTAGTACTAATGAGGTAAGTATAGATTAAGTGAATCTAGATGGGCCAAAGTTGGTTGTAAGTATAGCTGGGGTCTAGGTAATTATACAAAATTAATGAAAACATAGGTTTTAAGTATATAGCTGACATGTGGGTAATTCTATAGAAATTATGATAACCTAGAGTAATTAATTCAATAGAAGTAATGATAGGTAATTAGGTATATGATATAAATCTTGTATGATGTGATGGAATCATAATTACAACCGCGCCTATAAGAAACCCTCCATTCTTTCAACCGCCAATCCTTTCTTCCTTCTAGCGCCAATCCTTTCTTCCTTTCTTCCTTCTACCATGGTGAGCCATCTTTGCCGGCCCCTCGTCCCGCTCCATCCCGCCCGGCCTCGTCCCGCTCCATCCATTTGGACTCGCCTCAGAGGCAAAGAAGCGGGTAAAAAATTGATAAAAAATCCATTCCCCCTCCCTTGAGATGCGGCTGTGGCTGCTCTCACCCTGCAGTCAGGATAATGCGAGGAGTTATTTCTTGAGGGCAAGCTTAGCGGGGAAAAGATTATCGAGCACCGGCACCGGCTGACCCAGGAGTCCCCCCATACTCCCCCTTGATTCGGGTGAGGAGATGGAGAGCGAGATTGAGAAAGAAGAAGAAATGGGAGGCGGATGAAGAATGGCGGGGAAGAATTAGAGGAAAAAAAAGCGGTGATTATGGGCGCCCTCTCCTCCTCAGATGATGAAGATGTTGCGAAGACATCGGCGCGGTGAGGATGGCGGATGAAGCTCGAGGAAGGAAGAAGAGGAGGAGGAAGAAGAGGAGGAGGTAGAGGGCTGATTTTTTTTTTTTTTTGTTATTTAGTTTTTTTGGATCGAAAAAGGCGAGCTAGGCATCTCCAAAAAGGCCTAGAACCACGTAATTTTGAATGGAGCTGGGCATCTCCTTAAGCTGCCTAGAACTTACGTAATTTTGTAACCTGAGAGCTGGGCAACTCTAATAAAAGGCCTTATGTAAACTTTTTCAATGGCAATACAAGGATTCTTGGCTGCAATATGTTTCTTTAGTTTCTACTCTAACTTGAAAGCGAGGCTGTAATTTCTGAAGGAAACATTTTGAATACGGCAACTCAAATAAAAGGCCTTATGTAAAATGTTCAATGGCAATACAAGGATTAATGGCGCAATATATTTCTTTAGTGTCAACTCTAACTTGAAGGCATATAGCGTAATTTCTTGGCTGTTTTTGAATTACGGCTCTTTAATTCTTAATTTTGAGAGAGAGCTGAAGTGAGATCCGCCCGGTATGAAATATGTTTATGTACAAAATGTTTAAATTGTCAAAAGCGGTCCAATACTGCGCTGGCGTGAATTACACCACGATAATTAGCTTTATGCGAGTTCCGCGCCCGGTGTATTGGACTGCACAATGTAAACATTTTGCACCACAAACATATTTCCGCGCTGGCGTGATTTCACTTCTATGAACTGATTAGACCTGAATTAGTAAGCGGCACCATGCTGCTTGATCTATCTAATTCGATCTTTCATTCTTAATTTTGAGAGCTGAAGTGAGATCCGCCCGGTAGCGTGAAATATGTTTGTGTACAAAATGTTTAAATTGTCAAAGCGGTCAATACTGCGCTGGCGTGAATTACACGATATAATTAGCTTTATGCGGTTCACGACATGCGTGTATTGGACGCACAATGTAAACATGAATGCACACAAACATATTTGGCGCTGGCGTGATTTCACTTCAACTCTCTCGAATTTAAAATAATGATACGACTGACGAAGAAATTACGATCTTTGCTTTAAAAGTACAATACGAGGATACAGCGCATGGCATTTAAGTTACAATGGTATGAATGGTATTAGCTCATGGCGTGCTATGGAGGGGCTTGAATTGGAAAATGCTAAGGCGATAATTAGAGTTTGCGACCCGAATCTTGTACGCACTATTTTTATTTGCGAATCTTGAGGAACAACACCGGATTAATAACACCTAGATAAATAACACCACGGATGTAATTAAAACAATGTAAAGAATGCCATCCATGTAAAGAATATCCCATCCATGTAAAAAAAGCGGTGTTTTTGAATTCACGAATGCTTTCAGTGCATGCGGGCCTTATATTTTTGCAATTTTGAAAGAATGAGTGCGGCATGCAAGCCTTTTAATTTCATACATATATGTGAGAATCGGTTTGTGCATTTTAGTATGAGCACTCAATCTTCCTCTATGTCTTCCAAGAAAATGAAACTCACCTTCTTTAAGCGAATCAGCGGCCATGCAACAAAGGTTAGATGCTTTCCCTGCTTGTGTCTCCATCGGGATGCCTTATACGGGTAATGCCGTCGTTGAAATGGCAACTGGTTACTAGAATCTTCACATGATCATTTCAAGAGGAACTCCATGGCGGTGCTTCGGATCGTGATTCTATCTTGCAATTTCCACCCTCCTCTTCAAATTCGTCGTCGGCATGTAGCATTCTTTCTTATTTGTTCAATGTCGCCAAGATCGTGGGATTAATTTGGAGCTTGGGATGCGGAAGAGTAGATGAACTTACATGAAAGGCGCTCGACATAAGCTCGGTCGGTAGGCTTCTTCAGTTCTTACGAGTTCTTTCGAGTTCTTCTGTTCTTCCAAGTTCTTTTCGAGTTTGAATGACAACAAAAATTTGGCGGCAAGATTAGGTGGTAGTTTCAAATTATCCAGATTAATTATGCTTGCTTTTCTAGCTGAGTGAAATCTAATTATGGGATTTGACAATACGGCGGTCGTAGAGCCATTAACTGCTCGTACGATCGCGTCCCGTCCATTAGACCCAATCGTAAGTTTGCTAACCGTCGATGAAAAGTCGATCCGCAAAATTTAAATATCCGCTCCCTTCTATCGGACCGTCGATTAGAAGTCGATCCGCGATATTTTAATAACCGCTCGCTTTTATCGGACCGTCGATGAAAAGTCGATCCGAATGAAACCCGTCGATCTAAAGCCGACCTAATCGCCTTATGCAAATCTATATAAGTTTTTGAATTCCATTTCTTGCTTTTTGATTGTCGACTTGCTTCAGAGGCGGCTCAAGAACTCCTAGGTGCTCGGGAACTCAAAAAACTCCGAAGCTCAAGATCATCGCGAAGATGCCGCCCAAAGGTCGTCTTTGCTCCAAACTTCGGTAGGACATGAGAGAATGTCTTTGAAGGTCGGTATTGTCATCATTTTGTGTGTTATTCATTCATTGTTCAGTGCTCTCTATTTACTGTATTTGCTCTGTATCTTCTGCCTATGCTCCTGTCTATTATTTCTGTAGCAGTGACTTAAATTTCTATAGTTGCTGACACTCCTGTCTATCATTTCTTTATTTTGCTCATTTACTTTGTGACTTGTATTTGCATCGCATAATAAATGTCCTTCACGTGTTAAATTGTCCTACTCGTGATTAGCATTACGTCTATAATTTGTAAAGTAGTATGGCCGTGTTTAGTTGGCTGCCTTCATTTGTGTAAAATTGGCATCTTTGTAATTAGCCGCGCCTTATGAGTGCATGTAATGCATGGCGGGGTTTGTATGCCATTGATTGCTTTAGCTGGCGGAATTGATGACCACCGAAATGGCGCTAAAGCGTGTATTACCTGCGTTTCGTTTGCGAGGGAAGAAGAGACAAAAACCGAATATTTGTTCCTACACCTCCTCCTAAGAAAGCAAGAGGCTCGGAAGATACTCCGGTGAGCTCCGACTCCGAGAGAAGAAGGGGAAAGCCCAATGAGGTAGCGGTATCCTATGCATTGTCGATGGATGATAGCGGATCCATTATCGAGGCGGAACCACCGGATCCTCCATGCCTCGAGGAGAAGATGGATGGCGGTCTGCGGAGTGGTATGTTGATGTAAAGGCAAAACAAATGGTAAGGTGGATCTTGTGTTACACTCGAGGAAAGAAAGGGCCGATCTTATGAAGAAACAAGGTATTCTTATCACTTGTGAGGGCGGGGATGACATCTGTTGTCAACTCCTAGTGGAGGTTGTGAAGAACCACAAGAAAGATCTCGTCCGGTTACACATGCGGGGCAAGCTGCTTTCAAAGATGGTCGATGAAGAAGGGCGTGAGTCTTTGAGTCATGTTTCAAATACGGATGGCCTCAAAATCTGTCCTCAATCCGGTTTCTATTAGTGAAGGGGTGTGCGCGGTGAGGAGAGCTTTGCGAGGACCTTCTCCAAGTTACTACACGGAGGAGATGAAGCATCAAAATGATATCGGGGATGTCACGAAGATTCTTTGGACTTAGGAAAGGACACATGCCTTGAGTTGATGGCATTTTTGGGGAAAATGACTCGAAAAAAATTGCATTTGGAGGCAATGAGGTAGGCTAGTCAAGTATGCGGAGACAACTACCCACTTGGCCAATCTTTTACACATCCCATCCATGTTGACCGTCGGTGAGATCACATAAGTCAAGTCTTGTTAGCGGGGAGGTATGACCACGAGCATGCAAGAGAAATATTGAGGCGATGGTGAGGAATCGGCCAAGTTCCTATGCCAGTGAGCGTGCTTCCTTGGGATAAGAAAAGGATGCTCCACTCCGATTGGACAACACTAGAAAAGCTAACTTAGTGGAGAACCCTAATGTATGCTTCCTTATTATTGGCCGGACGACATTCTATTGAGGCCTGGCGATCCCTTATCAACCCGGGCTAAGCAAACCGGACAAACAATGTATCTGCTGCATTACAACCACGGGGAGGTGTCGGTTTCTAAGCCCCCATACCCTACTTGAGAGGACTGGCGAGAGATTAGTGCAACATTGAGCGAAATGAAGAAGTCTTTCTTTATAAAGGTTAGTATATTTGGTGGAATAGAGTCGGATATATCAAGTAGCAATACTTGGTAGTATAGTAGGTCCGGCGTTTGTCAAAGGCGTCCCAATTCGGCGCTTGGCGTGAATTCCATGGCTGCCAATTCGCTGGGGGGTGTATTCGTCGCGAATGTCACCATGAATACGCGGTACGCGAATTGCCAATAACTGCATTTTCATCGGGGACGAATACCGCCCGGTAGCGAATGCGATTGGCTTGCCAATTGGCGCTGGCGTGTATTCATCTTGCCTATTGCCCGGGCGGGCGAATACACCCGGGGCGAATACATACCCGGTGAAGCGTGTATTCTGGCGTGTATTCATCTTTGCCAATTGGCGCTGGCGTGTATTCGTCTTGAAATGTCGGGGATGAATACGCCCGGTATGAATTTAACGATACCGCCTTTGGCGTTTCTGATTATCTTGTTTGCTTGATCTAAAAAGCGGTTAACTTTTGTATGCCACTGCTCATATTGGGTGACATGCTTTCCCGCGTCGCGGCCCTTCATTGGAACAACTTCCGTCATGCCTTGACAATGGATAGAATATGGAAGACCCCCGCAAACAAAGCGGGGAGGAGCAGTCACGAGGAGTTTAAGGCATTGGAAAAGACCTTGGCTCGGACTATCATCAAGATAGGAAACCAAGAGCCAAAAAGCGGGGAAAAACTGGGGGGAGGAAGCGGGAGGAGGTGCGAGGCGGCTTCGGAGGTCCCCTGAGATGCCTACAAGATGCGTCTTAAGCTAAGGGCGAAGTGCAGGCGAAGTGGAGCGGATACAGGATGCTTATGCTGAAGCGACTACGGACCCAATGGGGACGAGTGCCTCCTCAAGATACTTCAATATTTGATCTCAAGACTAGAGATGAGGAAAGTCTGAGGGCCTCAAGATGATGAAATCATTTGGTTGTTAAATCAATGCATAAACAAAGAAGTTTTGTACAAGAAGGCTTCTTCAGTTAAGGACAAAATGTCCTTCATTGATTGTTGCACTCATATAAAGAACATGCGAGTTATGAAGGTAGCAGTTGGTGAAGAACTTGAAGCTATCGGTGATGTAACATTATGCGAAGTCGGCTGCTAGACAAGTATGGCGTGTCTGCTGATGACATCAAGAAATACGTCTTTTGGTCGAAGGAATTTCTGCAAAACAGGAAATCAAAGAACCAACAGCACACCTCAAAGCTATCAGATAAGGTGATGGCTGAGCTCGGAAGAAAGGTTGCCGTCCTAAAAGATGTTGGTGGTGACTTACACGCACTCAATACCTGGTCTCTCGGCTATAAAGGTCTCCTACCGATACAACAATAGGCCCTCGTAATATTTCTCTGTTTGTATTGGATAGCGGGGCGCAAAAGGAGAGAAGGGGATGACTCAAGAGAGTACAGCAGTTTTTAGTAGGCTGCATAGGCTTAACAACTTCGAAACTCTTTACTATTGTCATCATATGCCCCCGGGGAGAGCCTCATATGCATGCTTTGATGGCTTCATCACGACTTGGAATGCCTAAAGGTCGTTAGGGAAGGCTCTCTTCTCTTTGAGACAAAGGATCTTGATTTGAGGATGCGGTATAAAAGCGCTTGTATAATCTTCATAATGATATCCCTTGTGCGGATAGCGACTATGAGGTTGCAAAAGCAAAGGGGCATCGGATAAAGGTGCATGGCGGTGTTTTCTTTGGATGAACAACTTGAAAAATGTCTTCTACAAAGCGGATGATGAGGGATGAAGAAAATGAATCACGAGGAATTTGATGTTCCTAACCTCTACCTTAAAGACATCACTACGGAATTCTTTGACAAAAAAAAAGGGACCCTTGAATAAACATGGGTTTGCAATCAATCGGCAAGCTATCTTGTTGAGGCATTTGCACCACTTGATACCACTTCTTTGTGAATTGCATGTTGGAGGGTATATTGGTAGAGGCCACGAAGACATCAAGAAGATGTTTAAGTTTCGTCAGCGATGACCAGTCCGAGGATTTCCTTGAAGTGTTTTTTGAAAAGGTACTAGCCCGGCTGATTGGGGTCTGTGAAAGATAAAAAAGTGTTGGCTTTGGTACCTCCACGAAGGCGGCGAGAATACTTGGTTCACAAAAGCCTCAGAGTGCAACTCGAGAATGTTCAAAAAGCAATGCACCCCAGGAGGAAGGCGAAATGCTAGGCGGGAGCGTGAGAGCATGGAGAAAAATTTGGCGTCCATGCTTGATAACATTCGGTCGTAATGTCGGTTTGGGAATGCAGTGCGGCGGTTCGATACCGGCCGGGGAAGATCATGCAAGCTTCGGATGCAACCAGCGAGGTTAGGAATCAAACCCCTGTGGTAGCTTTCATAGAAAGCGATGTCGAACTTAGCGGTGGCGTTCATGCCCCGGCGGTAAGCATCAGGGGGTGAAGTAGGCGCTAAAAGGCTGCTTTGCGGATGGCGGCGATGAAAGGTAATTCCGCGCCGGTAGCGATATGTAGCTTTGTTATGAAGGATAAAAGCGGCGCTTGGCGTGTATTGCAGAACACTTTTGCATGGCTAACTCTTTGTTTTCCATGGTTGAGGGCTCCACACTTGTGACAAAATCATTGTCTTGATCTGAATGGTGTCTTTGTGTAAAAGCGTTTCCTAAGAAGCTTATTAGCGGTGATGACTTGAGCAAGTCCCTCTAGAATCGAATACTAAGTGGATCTATCCTCGTCCACACTTAGAAGATATGATGAATGAGGCGTTGATTGTTTGAGTTGCCATCGGTCCTCAATGGAGCGAAATGTTGATGAAGTACTTAGGGTGTTACCGGGCATGAATCGAGACTTTGTGACGATTTGGGACCAAAGTAAGTGTATAAAGTTTCCACATCCAAGAGATCGGATGGCAAACCGGTCTTAAGTGAAACATCTTGGTACTATGATGGATCAGCTTGGCATTCAAAGAAAGAGGACATCATAATAGTAGATGATGATGCTCTTAAGTGCTTTTATAATCAAGGCGGGGCTCTAAATCCACCAACTTATACTCCACAAGATTACTCAGCGGATGAGTTTCTAGTACTATTCATGTCCATCATGAGTGGCAGCTTACGGTAAAACAATATCGGATGTTGTCAAAAGCATCGAACTAGATGGGACTAAGGAGATGGATCCCTATCTTGAGAGTTATTTGACAAAGAAAGGACTACTCCTACATGATGTAATCTTCATATCAAGTGAATACAATGTAAAAAGTGTTCTACGTATATTGATGTGTTGTTATCTACAAATGCTAATCAAACACCACATTCTTCTCACTAAAACAAGAAAATGTTAAACCTCCCGATTACTACAATGCAAAAATTTGCAACAATGCAAAGCGACATGTCACACAACAAAACACTATATTGAGAAAAGGGTATGCAAAAGTGGCGTGCTTTTGGAACGGACATAAATCAATTTAAATGAATGATGGTTAAGTTAGTAATTTTATCCTTTTCAACTTGTTATAGGTACACTTGACTCTGTGTTCGGATGATAAGAAGGCCGGCGTCTGGTTCTTCCCCAGGACGGTTTCATGGAATTTGCGGCATGGACCAAGGCAAGCGAAAAGATAAATCTATGGCACCCTCGGCGTGGAAGAGATATTGTAAAGGTAGCTCTTCTGAGGGGATAAATTGGGCTGAAGTGCTGATGGATCATGATTCCAATGCTATGTAGGGATTCTTGAACATCACACTTTAGCCATCTTCAACATGGCACTTACTAAGGTAAGAACACCATCAACATTCGGATCTTCAATTGCCGGGGACATTGGCGTTGACATGCTTGCACTTAAGAGGTATTTTTGTATTTCACATCTCCTTTTATTAATATTGAGTAGATTGGATACCATGTTAGCGACTTCTTTCATTCATTTGCTACAAAATAGATCTGGTCTTTTGCGGGCTCCACATCCTCACTATGCGCGGTTGTGTCGAATGTCCCACTTTTTGAAGCGTGGACAAAATCCTTCATCGGTTGTGAAGATTCACAAGTGTCCCGGTGGGAAAGATGGGGATTCATGTGGCCTCTATGTTGCGACTTATATCACGAGAAGTTTGTAGACACAATCGTGTGTGGTAAAACTACCAATGTGAGTGTCTCACTTCTTTTGTATTGCAAACAAATGGTTTTAATACTTATTATGTAAGTATTGTTGTCACATTTGCAGATTACCCGAAGCTGGTTCTTGCCAAAGTATGCGGAGGAGGATCGATCGTGATGTTCTCATCAGAGCACTACTTGAGGAGTTAGACCACATTCACATCACCGAAACCATTAGACCACACGGTACTAATAAATGTGGGTGAGCTTGACCTATCCCTATTGTCAATGCTAAACACTATTTGATTATAAAATACACATTTTTCATTGAATTTTAATGAATAAAATCTCTTTTTATTCAACTCCACCATACTTTATTGATAAATTGCATGTTCTTTCATATCGGTGTCTGAGAAAAGGTTGATAGTGTTTGATATCAATAATGTTTTGGCAAAACAAATACATAGGACTTTGGTATCGGATGATCGACTAGTTGGAAATTATGACATAATAGACAAGAAAGTGTTGTTTTAAGGCCCCACCTAGGCGAATTCACGGAATTTGTATTTGAACACTTTGAAGTAGGAATATGGTCATCAATAGCTCCATGGAACCTATCAAGAGTAGTGGATAAAATCTTCACAATGGCCGGATAAAGGGACTTAAGGTTCACCTTTGATGGAAACCCTTGTTTGGGCTGCCTTTTCGGATTGCAACATGTGAAGACAAACCTTTGTATCTGAAGCCAATTGAGTTTATATCGAGAAGTATCGGGACAAGAATGACAGACAACACACTAATAGTAGGCGACTCAGAGTACAAGATGCTCTTCAATCCCAACGAAAATTGCATATGCCCACCTTCATGGCGAGGAAAGTGGCGTTGAAGACCACAGGTCTCTTGACATACGAAACCATGGCTAGAGGGTTTGTTGATAGCACCGGACTGCAGCGGTATGTGAAGCGAGAATCCTTTACGCAATCCAACCGATGTACTAACAACGGTTTGCGGAGGCAAATGCTTTCAAAAGGGCTACAAGGACCGAGATGGCATGTCGAGGCTATGGACAAGCTGCAAAGAAAGTAACATATTGAAACAGCAGAATAGTATGTACTGGCTTCACATCGGCTGTGACCAGATTTTGAATGTAATTTAATGTTAATATAAAACATGAACAACAGACTTGTATATATTGGCATCATATCTGATATGACCAGGTTGTATATCTTGTGATATGTAATGCAAGAGTTTTTGTCTCCATACATGTTCCACTTTCTGCTTTGTTTCATGAATCAAAAAGAAAAAGCTATTGATATCCATTATATGAGAACAAGTTCACAGACTAGTTTAACTTCTTCATGCAACAATTGATGAATATTTTGTACTTTCTGATATACATTGTGCTTGGAATCAGAAGATATTGTGTGATACTGAAATTTAAGTATCAAAATGCACTTCAGATTAAGAAATAAGTAAATAAGAAAAAACTTGCTGCAATCGACTAGTTTTCTCAACATAACACAGACTAGTTTAACTTCTTCATGCAACAATTGATGAACATTTTGTACTTTTCGATATACATTTTGCTTGGTCACTAAAAGATATCTGTCATCTTGAAATTGAAGTATCAAAATGCATGATTAAAAAAATAAGTAAATAACAAAAAAACTTGCGACAATCGACTAGTTTTCTCAACATAACTTGAAGATGATGGCAAATATGAAAGTTCATTTGTATAGAACTTAGTCATGTGCACTCAACAATCTCGGTGTAGGCTTGATATAAGCATGTCATGCACCTCTCGTGTGATCATATATGGCATGCGTTGCCCCCTTCAACTTATGCTTGACTTCTTTGCATCGTGAACTTTGCTCAATTACAGATTCAGCTGGTACCAATACTATTTTGTCATCCAACAACTTGTACTTGTGGTTTGTGCCTTGTAGCAGTTGATAGTAATGACCAGCTATAACCCTGTCACCAGCAAGCATTCTATTTCCATAGTCGTCAATCACATCTTCACGAAGAATATGCATCTCCTTCGCATAGGAGGGCGAAGTATGGAACATTTTCATGATTCCACGGGGCAGCAAAAAGATGCAAATATATCTCAATTTGGAGTACATCGGATAGTTCTTGCTCATCGGTACATAAAAAACCAACTAAAAAGCTCTTCTTGTTCGTCGACTGGGCGAACTAGGCTCCGATTTGTGCGGCTTCCCGCACCACAATGCCGAGATTCTCACATTCTCCCCATCGAAATTCAAGCAACCATTGCAAAAACATGGCGGGGATCTATACATGACAAGTGTTGGGTCAATTTGGATTAATAGCGGACACACAATGTATAGCTAGAGTACCGGGCAATGTCTCACAATCTGAGCGAGGGTCCCTGTTAATGTCTTACGCCATCACCTCCCATATGACTCGTCCATTTTGCACTTCTTTTGTCTCGCCAAAGTGCAAGCGAGTTGGCACCCAAAATCGGAACACCATTCTCTTTCCTTTGCTTTCGTACGCTAGGAACCTTTTCTCCAAAGCGACTGCCCATCATGTTCTCCTTTTCCATGGCACGAGCCAAAATAATTCCCTTTGCATCCTAATTTTATACATTTATAATATTGGGCCACATTCAAATAAAAGGCTAGAACACTTAAAGGCGGCACACCCATCAGACCACATGACATGGTATTTGATGTGGCCAAAACCTTTTGCATCATCCAAATATGGTGCTTCTTGAGAGTGCGGCTTCGAACAAAAAAGCATCATGCTTCATAACATCATGGAAACATACAAATGAGCAAGTTTTTTTTTTTTCAGCTCGCCATTGACTTTCATCATGGTTATATGCACCCAGAATAGTTATGCTCGGTCATTGTTCCAATGCTTTCGGACTGAACCTCCACTGAAATGGTTTTGCAAAAAGTGTAGTTCTCTGCAAAGTCCATTCTTGACAAAAGCAGAATCATCCCTCAAATTTTGCGATTTCCTGAATTGTTTGCTCGCCAACTTGCTGAAAAGTTGTGAATAGTGAACTTTGTAAAGGTCTTTGAAACATCTTGTCAAGCAATGTACCTAGATCCCGCTTTCGGTAACAAGCTTCAACCTCCTTGAAGTGCCAGCTTTGGAAGGTTCATTCGCGTGCTTTAAACTTGCCATTCAATGTTCTCATTCTGCGACTCTTTCTCCTTAGGACAGATTTGAATATTTTTGATTACCCGCGATTACGGCACTCTCCCTTGACCTGATCAAACTATGCCACTCTTCGCCTTCCTTATCACGGGCCAGTAGCTCTCCACATAGCACCAACATTTTGAAATGTTTTAGAAGGAGCTTTGGCGGGCGCCATTGTTCTCATCTGCAGACAAACACCACAAGAACATGTACAATTGGCATGAAATTTGCTCTCGGGGCGCTAAAAGCTTTTACGTATAGATCGGCTTGTTCATGCTTCCGCTTGGCCCGACATGTGTTCCTCTCTTTCAACCTTCTCACACCACGTAGGCTTTTAGCGACTCGAACTTTCGATGCTAATCTTCACTTGGGATGTTCATCTTTGAACATCTCATACAATTCACTCTGCAAGGAAAAAAAATGGCATGTATAAGTAAGATATAAATTAGAACTACTTACGAATCCAAAGATGTTGCAGACATTGCATTAGTTCTATGGCATTCAGATCATGATTTGATATACATTCAACTACTATACCACAACATCGTACATACCATGTACATGATATGTATAAATGTATAAAGAATGTACTCCAAAGAGTTCCAGATGTACATAAAAAACTCAATATGTAACCAGGTCACAGACAGTGTCACTGTATTACAGATGTATGTATTCAATACTTTTCTTATGGAAGGAAGTACATTTAAATACTTTTATGTATCACCCTATCTTTCAAAACTATCTTGAGATCAGGAAAGCTTAAAATGTACTATAATGTACTTGGGAACTACAAAAATCAAGACTATAATAACACAGCCTGACTTTCAACACATTTTCCGCCTTATGCCACATTGGATGTAATTGGAAGTACATCCAAGTACTTTTCCTGTTAAACATAGCTCATTCAGTACCTCCAAGTGTAAAAATATAATTACTGTAGTTGGATGTACTTCAATGTATATCAGATACATCCCTTGCATGGAATGCAAATAGGATTACTAAACTTATCCAGGATGCACAGAAGCTAGCTTCTATCAAGCTTGCAAAAAAGAGGATTAAAAGACTTAAAACTGACCTGGGGCATGTCCAAAAACTGGATTGGAAGTGTCCTTTTCTTCCTGACATCCCTGTACTTTGGAGAAGTTTTTGTGTGGGTTAACCAAAACTCATTTACCAATTTGTTTGATTGATTAGGAAGCATGTCTGCCCTGGGTTGCCTTCCTGCCAGTGCCCACATATTAGCACTGATAATGACATCCGCTTTCTTCTAATTGCAGCTTTTGTGAGGTTTCTTGCTTGCACTTGAAGAATTCTGGAGGCTACTCCTTTTTTTGCTCGAGTTTTCCATTCTCACCAACAATCATTGATAACGAGGGAATGCTTATTGCTAATTTATCATTGCTATTTGCTTTTTTTCACTTCTGCAGACCTTCACGGATATTTTTTAGCATAGTATCCTTCCGAGAATTGCTTATTTGGATTTCCAATGGCGAGGTTCAAAAAGAAGTGGTACCTTTCATCAAAACAGTTTTCATTTGCTAAAGCTCTCCTTTGTATGGGGCGTAAATCTTGAACACGATCATATATAAATTTACAAATTTCATCAATCTTACGCTTCATTTTCTTTGTCACATTCCCGATATTGCAATCTTCTTGCGCCATTTACGTTCCTTCGTTGTTCATCATGGTTCTTGCGTGGTTTAGGGTTATTTGGAGGAATTCGCAAGAAGGAGGGAAAATCGAGGCGGCTGTAAGTTTTAGAAAAAAAGTGGGAAATTCTCCTAACGTTCGGCGTTTCTTGGAGTGGTTAGAAGCGGGGAATTGAAATCGCTTCATGATTGCGTTTTAATTGGCGTGGCAAGTAGTTAGAAAAAAGATTCCATAATATAGCTATTATGTACATCTTGAAAAAACGGTTATGTATTTGAAATGTGATACATCTCTTACTCTACATTTAAAATGTAAGACACCCTACACCTTTCTTTTTACCCTTCACCGGATAATGGATCATCGTAGTCTCCGCTATCTATCCGTTACACCCAAATCAATCTCCTCACGGCCGAAGATGGATGGAATTCCTCGAGGAATATGACTTGAGATTGTATACAAGCCCAAGGGAAAGCACAATGTGGTTGGCGGATGCTTTGTCACGCCATCCCTTCATAACCCGCACCCATTGTAATGCCATTTCCACACTCACAAACAGTTTGGGAAGCGTGATAGAGCGCACCTTGGCCATGCATCCCACTCAGAATATTTGGAAAGTTTGGGTAGGGAAGCCTGCACCGATAGAGAACGTGGAGGCATTCCGCTCATATAAGAAGGAGGGCAATTTATTATATTACAAAGATAAGTTGTGTGTTCCGGCGACCGTGGGTGCGAAAGTCGATTCTCCATGACACACAACAAATGTTTATATAGGTGACATGCGGTTTTATGAAAAACTTACTTTAAGATCCGGCCTAGCCTATTTTTGGCCTTCCATGAAGAAGGATATTGCTAGGTACATCAAACAATTGTCGTTTGTCAGCGACAAACCAAGGCGAGCAATTAAGAGTTCCTCGGGGAGTTGCAACCTTTGATGTGCCCAACGCCAAGTGGGGAAGTCATAACCATGGATTTCATTGTGGGCCTCCCGCGTACTCTCGTGGGTATGATGCCTTAATGGTCGCGTAATTGACAAATTATCAAAGATGGCTCACTTCACGCCATGTCGCACCACCGACACCGCCGACACCGCCTTGCTCTTTGCAAAGGAAATTTTCAGGCTGTAACGGGATGCCGAGAGTAATTGTATCGGATAGGGATCCTAAGTTTGTGATGCATTCTCGGAAGGATTTCTTCGCCACCATCCGCAATTCAAGCTTGCCATGAGTACCTGCACCATCCCGCATGCATGGTCAAACGTAGCGGTCAATGGTATTATCGAAGACATGCTAAGAAGCTATGTATGGAGTAAACAAATACAATGGGCGGATTATATTTACTTGGTAGAATTCGCCTACAGTACAAAAAGGAGTCTTCTAGAATGTCTCCTTTCATGATAAATTATGGCTACCAATGTCTTACTCCGCATTACATGGCATAATCCGTTTCTAAAGTGGAGGTCTCTCAACAACTCCTTTTAGAAATGCAGGCCTTGGTGGAAGAAGTTCGGGTTACTTTATTGGCCGCGACGCTGGGGCCGCCGAAGAGTCTAGCCGGATAAGCAACCAACCCAACGAATCTTCCAGGTGGGTGAGTCAGTTTGGCTTTAAGATCAAAGCAAAAACAAGCCAAGCTTTTTAAAATTGGTAATCAGAAGAAGTTGGCACCCGGATATTGGGACGCTCATGACACGAACGCGGTGGAGAACAGCATATCGCTTGGACTTGCACCCCGCTTGAAGATCCACAAGGTCTTTTCACGTGAGTCTTCAAGCAACATTACCTCCTGATCCGAGGGAGGTTTTGGATACCCCTACCCTCCTAGAAAATGATCAAGAGCACTGGAAATAGTGCCCGAAGCTCTTCTTGATCGAAGCTTACAAAATGCAATTTAAGGACTCAAATGTTGCAATATTTGGTCAAGTGGAAGCACTTACCGACTGAAGATGCTACTGGTGATGAAGATAGACCTTGAGAAGCACTATCCGGACTTCATGCGGGAATCTCAAGGTCGCACCATCAACGATGCTATCAACCCCGCCTCCCGTGCAGAAGCTTGAAGGCTTGATTGACCGAGAATCATGTTTTAGAGGGGTAGACGATTCTCGTGTTTTAGAGGGGTAGACGCATCGTATATGATAGTAATAACCGATGATGAGATCACCTTCGTGTTCTCTAGGACGTGGTGTATTGTTGATGTTGACATGACCGCGAATTGCTAGGAAGGCATCTAGTAAATAGACTGCGTTCATTCCGGCTATACGAGGAACTGAACCATTCCTCATGCCACAATGAATTGCAAGCCGTACACATGATAGATTCCCTTCTAGATACTTTTCTTTTTTTTTGTGGGTGTCCCTTCAACCACAACTTAATCATATTATTAAACCTACGGATATATATGCTTCGGTAAAGCCAATGAACAAGTCGTCACCTGCCTTGTATAGAGGATTGCTGATGACCCAACTTGTCCCGTATTGGTTTTGTCTACATGTATGAATTTTGTTGTCAGAATGTTTTAAATCGGACTCCGGTCCTAAACTCCTTTGATCATAAGTTTGTATCGAGCGTGCTTGTACTTTGATATTTTAACTTCAATGTATTACTATCCAAATTACTATAATCTCAACGTATTAATGTTATATTCTTAACTTCATTCTCTAATTCAGTGCTTTACGTATATGTATTCAATTAGCTAACCCTAATCTTTGAGGGGATGATTATTTTTTAAGGAGGGGAGAATGTGACGTTCCACGTATTTATTGGTCTACTATACGGGACACGCACAAATACAAGCACGCCACTCCCCTAAAGGTACACTACCATGGGGGTATGGGAACTTAATTGCAACCCTAGGGGTTACCTTACAAAGGATTAAATTAGCTATGCTAATTTAACACATTAATAATAATAACCTATAACCTAGGAAATTAGGATAATTACCAATTGGGAAGGCGCCACCTGCCCCAATCGATTGGGCAGCATGGGGGTTGCCAAGTTTGGATGCCAACTTGACCCCTATCCCTGGGATTGACTCCCAAAGATCCACCAAGGAAGGCCAGGGAGTCGCGCCATCAACCACTGCAGAACCACCATACGGTCGTGCCCCTGTGAAGCCACGTTGAATCTTCAACCGCTGTGAGATGGAGGAAGCCCCCATGGGAATGAGTCCATTTGTAATTCAGGTAGGTGGCTATGTGAATTCTAGTTAACACTTGGTTGTGTCCGTCTTTCTCTGTTCTCTTTGTAATTCAATCATAGAAACTAACCCTTGATTGTACAAACAAGTTCTCTTTATATTCAATTGGTTTCTTACCTGGGAAAGGATGGATTGTTGGTTCTTTGTTTGATCTCGACAAAAACAGGGGGATTACGGGGTAGAGGCCTCCGAACCTGTAAAGTAGTATGCTCCTAGATAGCCCCTGTGAAAAGTCCCATTAGATGCGGGCTGCGGCACAAGAACCCACCGGGTCCTAGATGCTATGGTCCGGCTTAGCACCGACAAAGGAACACAGTGTGGTGACATGAGGGGTGGGGTCTTGCATGAGCATACAAGGCTCCCCGGGACCTCTACGGTGGGCTAGGCCCGAAGTAGCCTGGCCACGAGGGGCATGGGTCTGACACTCCCGGGTGGGAAGGTGTGATCCGTATGGGAGCACCTTGCACTTTGAGTAGATTTAGGGTGAGTAAGTCGGGCACGGATGCGGGGGTCGCTGATGCACGTATTCTCTAGCTCACCCATGGAACCATTGTGATTCTGGAAGGGGACGCCCCGACCTGCCTCATCGGACGGAAAGCGCCATGAACCCGGGAGTAGGCTTCGAGGGTGATGCCCCGAGTTTTGCGTCTCGGGAAAGCTATAGCAAAGCCATAGCATGAATTGACCCATCCAAAGTGTGCACAGGAGGGCGGATGGAGTGGACAACCCTAGCTAATGTTCTATGCCAGCCTACGCCATGCCACAAGACTCCTACCGGCCTGATCTCTTGAGGCCCAGCCACGATCCCCAATAAGTCTCGAGCTGGGTAGAACCCGGGTTTGGGTGTTTTCTTAGGATTAGATGCATGATCTATGCCGCTGGTATTTTGATGGATACGCCACCCTTCGTGGTGGTTATTTTATATATATTCATGCCGTGTGCTAACCCCGATTCATGCTTCCATGACGTAGGAGTCCCATTGAAGGCGTGGTTTAATGACCCCTCCGTGTCCTTCTCGGGCCACATTTCATAGATGGCCCGAAATAGACGAGGGGCCCCGCCATGGTGAGATGGTCGCCATGGGGGGGGAAGTCCCCGTATGTATACGTCCGAGGGTCGTATATATTCCGGGAGCGTCACAGACTTGGTATTCAATGTAGACAAAATCCAGGTGGTAATACGCCATGGAATGAACTGCTTTTAAATATATGTCTAGATTATTTATTGTAGAACGCAATGAACATAGTTTATGCGAGTTACATTTGATTACTTGAAATGTCTTTAAGGTTATGAAAATCTAGGCACTAACACATCATGGAATCTTAGCATACAATCTTGTCAAAACCACTATATTTAATTGTAGAAGAAAAAAGAGCTGTATTTAATTGATTAAAATATCTAAAGGTCGTATTTTAAGGCATCTAGAATACACCTCCACACCCAAGGAAAGGGAAGAGGAAAAAAAAGTTTGTCTCAGACGTATAAAAATCGATATATTAAAAAACATAAATTGAAAGTATAAAACCAGAATTTTTTAAACCATATTTAAAAATGTGAGAAGATGTAACAAAAATTTATTATGTAAACCATATTTACAAATGTAACTATACATATCAAAGAACTACTAAAGATTAAAGATAAAAACAAATTAAAGATCAACTTTCCTTGATGGGTATTTGTCGGTGGGATTGTCGTATACTCTTGTCGGGGGGAATCATCTTGCTGGGGTATGAGTAGTTGTTCAAAGCCTTCCAAAATCCATGTGAAATGCTTTAGTGTATAACTTCACTTAGAAAGAAACTTGATCAACTAAAGATTAAGGACCACTATATTTAATTGTAGAAGAAAAAAGAGCTATATTTAATTGATTAAAATATCTAAAGGTCGTATTTTAAGGCATCTAGAATACACCTCCACACCTAAGGAAAGGGAAGAGGAAAAAAAAGTTTGTCTCAGACGTATAAAAATCGATATATTAAAAAACATAAATTGAAAGTATAAAACTGATATATTAAAAAACATAAATTGAAAGTATAATTTAATAATTTTTAAACCATATTTAAAAATGTGAGAAGACTATGTAACAAAAATTTATTATGTAAACCAGATTTACAAAATGTAATTATACATATCAAAGAACTACTAAAGATTAAAGATAAAACAAATTAAAGATCAACTTTCCTTGATGGGTATTTGTTATGGGATTGTCGATACCTTTGTCGGGGAATCATCTTGTCCGTTTGGGAATCATCTTGTCGGGTAGGGTATGAGTAATTGTTCAAAGCCTTCCAAAATCCATGTGAAACTTTTAGTGTATAACACCACTTAGAAAGAAACTTGATCAACTAAAGATTAAGGATCGCCTTCACCGGTGGAGTTTGGTCGATGGATTGTCAATCTTCTTGTCGGGGACATGCATTGTTGTTCAAAGCCATCCAAAATCCATGTAAAGTTCTCTAGTGTATAAATTCACATAGAAAGAAACTTGATCAAGGTGATTTAGATTGTACCTATCCACATATCTCTTCCAACCTCTGGTGAGCACATAGGATTGACTACTTTTCCAAAATGTGTACTTGAACTCCCATATTTTTTCTTTATCATAGAGATCTTTAAATGAAAGCATCATAAAGTTTTCTACTTTAGCAGGATCAACATAAAGTTCTGGAAAATATGTTTGGGCATTCTCCTTGGGAATAATAAGACGATTTTGAGATTTCCAACATCACTAGCTGTCAAAATCTTAGTAAAACAAATGCTTGAATGGAGGGCCATGTTTTGGTGGAGGGGTACATGAGTGGAAGGAGGCTCCTTGTTTGAGGGTTCCCTAGAGGGAATTCACAAGGGGAAGGGTATTTCTTGGAGAAGATAGTGGAAGGAGTGAGGGATTTTGAGGGATGGGAACATGGAGAAATCATTTCGGGATGATTAGGAAGAAAATCCTTTAGAGGGCCAATACTCAATGAGGTGTGATATATAGGGGAGGATATGTAAAGGAAAACGTGTTTGGAAGGTTCATTGTATAGCACTTGAGAAATTTGGAAAATTGGCTGGAGGAACATGTAAGTTCAAAGCATGCCATGGTGGAGACCGAGGAACATGTAGGTTCAAAACATGCCATGGGGAGACAAAGGGTGTTGGCTACAAGCTCGAGGTGCTAATGATACTAGACTCTTGATTCTAAGAAGAGCCGAGACTCGGGGACTTTCACCTTGTGTCGCCTGACTCTTCATTATGATCAATATTATCACATGCCGTGACTAAGTCACTAGCATTTTGAGATACATTACCTGCGCTTTCCTTTGAGAACCCGTGCTCATTGTTTGCCTCGTTCCACAACCTTGCTCGGATCATTGTTGCAATAATGCTTGGAGTCATTGTGCACTTCATTGTGAGGGCGTTGAACACAAAGCTTTACGCTAAGCTTCATTCCCGAACTTGCACTGAAAGTTTTGCCTAGAACTTGCAGGGAATGTTTAAGCTAACTACATTCCTAGAACTTGCACAGGGCTTCTCAGCGGTCCCCTCTCTAGACCTTGGGTGAATAAGGGTTGAGGCCCTCGATTAATAATCCAAATGCTCGAATACCATGCGACTTTTGTGGGTCGGGAGGAGCCATGGCTAGGGACTTGCGTTTTCTTCCTTTGTGCTCCCACCACTACAGACTTGCCTTTTCCTTCGATCTGTTCGGACATGAGAATCCACAGGCAAGTTCGCCCCTAACATGCACCTCTATGCTGCATGAATATGGTCCTTATATGGCACTGCCTTATATAAACACCCATTACGTCCCTGTATGGCCCATCTTAAATATCATGGGATAATTTTGCTTCTCGAGTCCCAGATTGGACATCCTTTGTCCATTTTCCGTTTCCTCCCCGATGGCTTCAATTTGGCCCAACCCAATTTGGCACCGCTGATTCTCATTAGGGTTGCATTGGGGAGTTCTTTACTGATTTCGTTCTGTTGACCAACAGGACTGGGATAAGTAAACCAACTACATGTTTCTGGCAGTTTCGATCTCCATCTTTCTGGCATAGATCATGATTACAAAGAAGTAACAAGGCGAAGCATTTTTGAACTCTTTCTGGAACATTGATAGGTGCAGATAAGTATCTTTATCCTTGAGATGTTTCTTCTGAGTTTTTCTTTTGACATGATGATGAAAGTTGTCATTTTTATGGCTTCGCATCTCATTTGTGAACTTTGTTACATGTGTTTTCCGTCATATCTGGCTGCCAAATTACTGCACCTAATGGAGTCAATAGGATTAGACATATTTGGGGTTTAGAGGGTGCACAAGGGCACTAAATTCTTGTTTGTTGTAATGTAGTTATTATTCAATTCGAGGAGTTGATGTCTACGAATGATCTTGAGCTGCAAGCTGTGAATAAAGCGAATTTGAGTTTTAAAACTCCCCTTTGAGGCAAACCAGATCAATAAGTTTATAAAACCAAGCGTCTATACATGGGAAACCCTGGGCAAGCGTAACTGGCACATCAATTGAATGAGAGACTGCAGCTTATACCATCTTAAGAGCTCCATTACAGGGAAGAACCGTCCATGGCTATATTTTGAGAAGTAGTAATAAACTAGATGTCTTGCTAGGAAGCATTTTAATTGACATGTATGCCAAGTGTGAATGTCTACTGGAAGAACGAAGGATCTTTGATAGATTACAAGACAAAATGTTGTATCATAGAGTACAATAATTGGGGCTATGCCCAGTAGCTAATCCCCTCTTGCTATAGAATATTATAAGAACATGCAACAGATGTGGTAGCCTGGGGTGCGGATTTGTAGCCTGGGGTGCACTTATGACTGATGGACATATCCAGCATGGAGATTCTCATCTTGCCCTCAATGTTTTGAACCGATGCAAGAGCAAGGTGTAGAACCAAATGAGTAGTTTTTCTAGCATGCTGAAAGCATGTGCTATGGCCCATAGGGCAATAGACAAGACCCTCATTCATCAATCTGTTGTTGGTGTGGATATTATATTGATGCTGTTATAGATGGCGCCCTAGTTGATATGTATGCAGGCATTTGAAGTATTTGATAAGTTGCTCAATCAAAATTTAGTTACATATGGAATATATTGCAGGATTTGTGCAGCATGGTGAAGGCATTGGGACTCTTTAATTGTATAAGCAAATGCTGCTGGAGTGCATTAGACCAGATGTCACCTTTTTTAGTGTTTACAAGCATATACAGGCATAGGAGCAATAGAGAATGCAGACTTATTCTGAAACAGGTTATTCAATGCAAACTTGAGTTAGATGCTGTTCTAGGGAATACTGTTGTCGATATGTATGCAACAGCCTAGGGGAAGCTCACAATGCTTTTTGCGCTTTGCCGATCCGACATGGCAATAGTTGTCTTGCTCTTGAATGATTCGATATGATGCAGCAGCAAAGTGCATGATGCCTAATGAATTGTCTTTTACAAGTCTGTAACTTATGTAGCCATGCAGAAGTAGATGAAGGTTACTGGTACTTCATGAGCATGAAATTCATGCAAGGGGATTGGATCAACTTCCCATTGTACGCGTATAGTCGATCTCCTAGCCATACAGGATGCTTAAACCAAGTAAATGTTTTGGTTTGGTCAACTAAATCCGGCTTATACTAGGGGATGGATGCGCTTGTTCAGTGGCTGGAACGCTACATGGCATGACATACGGAAACAATGTCTTCAGTGCCTTATCCATTTAGAGTCAAGCTTCTCTGTTTGTTATGTTATCATGTGAAACATTTATGTTGATGCATGCCAGACTGTCTTCTAAGAAAATATGTTTGTTAATGCTCTCGAACAGAACGATCTTTATCGAGACCAGCCCTGAAACTTAATGTCAATAGAAAGACAAATAGAAACAAAAATAGTTTATGCAGCCGGGAATCTGTTATCAACCGAGTTGCCGCCTATGGCAATGCAAAACTTGTACTGTTTCGTGACTCCATCACACAAACAACACAGGAAGATTAGCACACTCTTGCTTGCCTATGTTGTTGAAGGTATTATCTTTTGCGTCTAATTTCAGTTCGATTAATCTTTAATCTCTAGATATAACCATACCATTTGCAACTTAATTGAAAATTAGTGCCTTCTAGAACTTGGATTATTCATTTGTAGGGTATGCCAGGGCTGCATATGTGTTGCTCTCCTTTGGTTTGATTTTTTGCATTTTTGTTGTGGCAGTCTTAGGATGCTGTTGTGATCGTAGGGTATACCATGAGCAAATGAGGAAGACACACATTGATAAGATGCATATAGAAATGTTTAATTGCCATGGCAGCGATCTTCATGCTATTGGTCTTCATGCTATTGAACATTAGGTCTTCATGCTATTGAACATCACTCCCTATCTTGTTATCTATTTAGTGTGATATTTTTGTGAATCTTTTATATTCAAACTTCTTGCGTAGTGTGATGATAAATCCTTGTGAACTGCGTTTTAGAGGCATATCAAGTTTAGAGTAAGGCTCAAATATACCTCTTTTTGTTATAGGTTTTACGGCCCTTTAAAACAATGGGACAAAGCCACGTTGCTTGCACTAAAAGATTATGCTAATATAAATGAGGATTTCCAGCTTTAGAAGAATAGATGTGGAATGGGTTTAGTTATTGTCTATTTTAACTAGGTAGTGATTCAAGGTGCACATGGAATGAGTAATGATTGGTATAAACAAATTCGCGATGTTGAAACACGCATTGTCTATATATGCTCTCTTTGTAACAAGATCAAAGACATCGTGCTCTTTTGCACCTGAGCTTGGAACATCATGTTGCAATAAAATCAAAGTAGAAATGAGATATTCCTTGATTCACACATTGTTTAGATGTACCGTTGTTCATGTCGCACAATTGGCGATGTTAGCGACAATTTGTGATGACGACGGCGGCGATGATGATGGAATTTTTAGCGTCCATGGGAAATAGTAGCTTAGGGGACACTTGAATGCGAGGGATCTTCAAACATTTTGACGGACAATACTAAATGCAATTATTAAGCCATTCATGGTAGTAAATGTAATGGAAAGAACATTCTACATTTACGAACATACAAGTGTTATGCAGTTGGTTTCAAGATGGTCTTATCATCGTATGAATAAGAAAATTGAAGACATCCAACGAGCCCGGTGAAAGCTATACTCTTTGGGAAATACTTAGGTGATCAATCTCAAGAACATTATAGCCCAAATGTTTTGCTAGGGCTTTGAAACCACCATGATTTCTAATAGAATGGATCATTTCTTTGCAATTCTCCATTCTAAGATCACAGATGTTTGGTGCATATTCACACGAGGGGTGACTCGAGGCATCGAGAATCGAATAAGCATATTTGCAAGTTATTCCTCGGTCAAGATCGTGAATAGCAATCTTCTTTGTGGGGTATGCTTGTACAAGTTTAAGTATCTTGTATAACAAAGTTTATAAAATATTATAAGGTATGAGGCAATGTACTAAATGGTGTTGATTTTGTACATGTATTACCGATTTTAGGGGCTTTTTGCCCCTCGTCACCCTCATATTGAATATACACCCAAACCAAAGGGGTTTCGGGGGATCTTAATTTAAAAGCGTTAGATATAATGGTTTGTATTAGTTATTGTTAATGGTAGTTATGTGTTGGTTATATATTAAAAAAATACTATCTATCTATCTATCTATCTAAAAGAAATTGGGCCCCTTGAGCCCTAATATTGGAAACATAGGTAAACTTTAAATATTAATCACTAAGAAGCTTGGGTATTCTAGTTGATCTGAAAAGGTCTTATATTCTAATTTGGCAAAACATAGTTGAATGAAAACTTTGATTTAGTTATTCTAATCTATAAGTTGGCTAAGGAATAGCATAAAAACACATGATGATAAGTTTAAATGTTTCGGTGGTAGCTCAAGCATAATGCATGTGATGTGACCACATTTATAAAATATGTACAGAATTCCAATGCAACATATAATCACGGGAACCATAATTAGATTCTAATGCAACACAAGATGCCCAAGCCATAATTAGATTCTTCAATCTGCCAAATTTTAACTATGTCATAGCTATGTCATCCCACTGCCATATAAAACTTATGAAACTTGAAGTACATGTCATAAACTACATCTCGGTTAGAAAATATGCAAGGGTGATAGTTAATTACTGACTTATTATTGAAGTTGATCATCATTGGGGGGGCAAGCTCTCCTCGAAGAACAACATCTCAATGTTCGAATCTATCATTGACTTGAATTGGATCTAGTGCCTGCAAGAAAAAATGCTTTCCAAACTGCATAGTGCGGGGTTCTCAAGTAATTACTATTCACATCTTTGCAAGATTACTTGGCTTCAAACTTGGGCAAGCACAAACTAGAAACATCAAATCGTCTCTTGTTTTAAGACTTTGCATCAAAAGGAAGTTGAAAGGAAAAACCGAAACTTAGGAGTAGGGACACCAATAAGTAAAGAGCATGAATGAGGGAAATGCCACGGATGTTGCAAGCGATTGCCCTTTACCGGCACCAACATGTCATGTTTCTGTGGCGAAAAGTCCAGCGTGATCTTGCTATTTCCATAAAACTAATGAATTGACTACGCACTACGCATTTTGTGGCCTTCCCGACCTATCGATGCCCCCATCATATAAATAAATAAATTCCCCTCCATGGCAACTCAATCACCATGGAAGGCCCCATTTGACTCAGAGCTACTTGTGATGGGCAGAGTGTGCGGGTGGCGAACGCGGAGGTGTCATTAGTCCGCCTTCTATAGGAAATCCTATATGGCGGCGTACATATGTTAGCACCTAGCAACCATATACATAAATAATATACCACCTCGAAGGGTGGCCCATCCATCAAAGGCAACATCGACATAATACCCATATAGCATATGAAATGCATCATAAATGAGGGTTCTACCGGGCTCAACGAGGGTCAATTGGCCGGTTAGGGTCTGCGGATATCAACGGGCGAGTCATGACAATGGCATTGGCTAGCATAGAACAATGGCTAGGGTAGTCCCTCAACGCCCCTTACATTGCACACTTTGCGGATGAATTGAAACACATGTTATGGCATGCTTGTAGTCTTGGGAGATGTAATCCCATGGGAATCACCCTATGAGACTACTCCGGTTGCATCTCCCCGGTCCGATGAGGCATGAATGGGACAAGTCCCTTCGAGGGGAGCACAATGGTTCCATGGGTGGCTAGAGGATGGTGAAGCCCTTTGGTGACACCCATCTATGCGACTTAAAGCCCCCAAAAAGGCTAACACCCAGAGCCCCCTAGGTGGTCCAGATGGGAGCATTGCTTGTGAGACTCGGGGTGTGGGACCTATCTTTCGACCCGCCGCGGTGACCAGACTATAAGTCTAGCACACTAAAGGGAACAGCAGCAAGGCTCCACTCCCATATCTCCATTGTGTGGATTATGGGGTGCTCAACCCATAACATAACATCCATAGCGGTGGGCTCTTGTGCCAGGCTGCATTTATTGGGATTTAATGGTTTCTAGCTAGGGCATCTCTACTTCTCGTAGCCTTTAGGTCTCTACCCCTTGTAATCCCACAAGCACAAGAGGGTCGGCGGAAGAACTAACATAATTTATAAATTCATTCATAACTTCAAATAGAACATCAATAAGAGATTAATCATCCATCTAAACAATCAAGCTCAATCTCTATCTACAATCTCAAGCTAACCAGATCTTTTATCTCTCAGGTTCTCCATCCTCGGCTGGTTGAATAAATTTGCTCCTCCTCCTCAATTGCCTTAAAATCGATTTGGGGCAAATTGGGGTGGAAACTCCATTTGGATTAGTGCGGGTTGGCAAGTTCTCTTGGGCCAATCGATTTGGCCCAAGTGGCATTTGCTTAGTTAATTAATTACTAATTAGTTAATATAATTAGTTATTAATTAACTATCTTGAATATTTAGCTTATTTAATTTAATGGCAAATTAACATAGATAACTTTTGGCTTATTCAATAATGGCCATTGTACTATTATATACCCATGGTGATGTGTCATGTATTTTTATGTATAGCATATAAATACTTGGAATATCACATTCTCTCCGTTAAAAGGATGTTGTTCTCGACATCAAGACTACTCTTGCTCTTGAATAAGCCAATGTACCATTACGTACCCATGGTGATATGTCATGTATTTGTATGTATAGCATATAAATACTTAGAAGCGTCACATTCTCCCCGTTAAATAGGATGTTGTCCCTCGGCATCAAGACTACTCTTGCTCTTGGGCAACACATCACATCTTTGGAAGCAAGTCTCCCCTCCTTAAAGAGTAGCATTGAGAGTATAAGTTGAGAGAAGTTGTTATTTTCAAAGTGATTAATTTTGAAATGACTTGTAATGTGCAATTCATAAGTTACGGAGAATTTATGTCATGCGGAATGCGGCATACGTCATGGTGAGGCGAATATGGAAAGGCACGAGGCCAATGGTGTGGGGGCATATATCCTGATATCTGGATATTTTGAAGGTGGCATAGGTTGCATAACAACCCTTTTAAATACAGAGAGGCGTAGGATTTTGTTTTGGATTGAATTGATTGGCTTGTACTCGTATGAAATGAAAGTCACGAGATTAATTTAAGTGGTTGAGTTAAGCTGCGAGGGAAACAAGGTAGATTATGCAAAACAATATACCTTAGTGGTTCAAGCTATTTTGGACTAAACATGGCCTAAGGAAAATAGCCGATTAAGTGACATGGTAGATCTTTGTAGCTCTATGTAGATCATCATTGGCACTCATCGCCTACTCACAGGAAGGTATATTGACAAGCATAAATGTTTTACATATAGATATGATGGCGAGAAGTCGATGTCGGCAACTATAGTCGAGATACGCATAGCACCTTTGAACTAAGCAAAGTTCCTACGGGGGTTGATGACTAAGCGGAACATTAAATATCACATTAATACATAAGTAATCGTGTCAAAGTGTTGAAGGTTTGGAATAGAGAGTGTGATGTATCACGTAATTTGGATCCATATGAATCTTTGGAATTTAGCGACCTAGGAAGGTATACTTAATAATTCACGAGAATTCGGTTGCCATTTGGCATATATATTGCCCATTCAACATAGAAGGATCTTGGATATAGAACTCGTAGTTGAAGGAGAAGTGGCTTATGGTTATACTTACCAAGGTAGGAGCTAAAAGTATAATTATCCATGATAAGAAAAGGATATATCGGTTTAGAAGTGGAAGTTTCTATCAATGGTATTGGTCAATGTATAGAATGTTGATTCTACTACCCGCCCAATAGTGATAAAATTTGGACTCTTTGGGATTTGGGGGAGGTGATCATGAAATGGAGGACGAGAGGCCCATTGATATCAATAAAGGGAACTTTAAGGCAAGGACAAAACAAGAAGCAGGCCCAAATCTCGTTATATGGCGAAGTAAACATGCAAATGATACAATCGACAAGACATGAAGAGTGGATAAGACACAAGTAGATGGGGAGCTTAATGCGATGGGGGAAATGCTAGTCAAAGTATATACGACCACAGGACATGGTAATTTTGTAATAGAATGCGAGAGATGGGAGAACTCGGGGGGCTTCACAAGCCAAAACATACATGGAAAAAGCATAGTAGATTATGTGATAGTGAATGAAGTAGCAGCACTAGAATAGGGCATTGAACTAATGGAATGGGCCCGATAGGAAAGAGGAAAACCACAAACCAATACGGTAAAAATGTCACAACAAAAAAAGAACAAGCAGGCGGGGAAGGTCGGGAAGAACAATGATGATGATACAATACGGGGGCCGGTCAGGAGGCATTCCGTCGAGGGGTTAGAGATGAAATAAACAAACAAGAATGGGAGAACACCAGCCGAAGAAAGAGGAAACATACTTACGACATCTTGATGCGGACAATGAGGGAAAATTGAGTGAGCAAAGGGCAAAGCGGGGATACAAGCTTTCACACCATCTCTGGTATGACAAAAAGAATGTAAACAGCAGAAAAGAAGGACAAGACTAGCAAGGGGACGATAGAATACGGGGAGAGAACTAAATATCTGAAGATGTTAAAAGCAAAAGCGGAACACGAAACTGCTTTTGCAATGCCAAGACCTCGCCAGGAGAATGATAAAGAGGCGACCAAAAGAAATTTTGGACCTGAGATGAAAGTCGGGGAAAAAAAGGCTGGGCAAGACAAAGGGGCGGGGAGGGATGAGATCATTTAGGAACAATACATAGATAGGTTATATAAGGCAGGGGGTTGCCCCAATAACAATGCCCGACGAGCAACATGATCCATGCTTTAAGTCTCAAAAAGTGGTGGTGGCCTTACAAGGATGGCCAATAACAAGGATGTTGAAATTTGTGGGGCGCGGATTGTACATCTAGTAACAAATATCTTTAATTGGATAGTACACACCACGGGCACCAAAGGGTGGAGATACAACATGGTAATGTCATGAGAGCCCCGGATGTGAGCGCTAGGCGACCATCAAGCGCACTTGTCTCACTTTCGGCATTAGAATTTTGCACAACATTCCTCTTCAACTCGGGATAGCGCCCTGATAGAATGATGTTGCAATCTTCTCTACCTCTTGCATAATACTTGCCAATTGATTCTCCATTATGGAAGAAAATCTTTGGGTAGCTCGAATTGAATGAGGGATTACGCTCAAAGCTGTCATGAGCCTATATATGGGCTAGATACAAGGAAGTGCATGAGAAAATACAAATATAAACTAGAATCAATGTATTAACAAGAATAATATGTATAATGGCCGAAGGGCAAAGCAAGAATACCACGAATAAGAAGGCTCGAGATCACAGACAAGATCTAGAGCTAGAACAAACAAGGCGAACAAGATACGAGAAGGCGTGGCGGCATTGCCTTGAGAATGGTTACGCCATCCTCGAATGTCTCCATATATAGTGCCATATTGCATGAACTCAATAGTGGATGGTTGCCACCTAATATAGGTGAGCGTGTGTCACTTGGGGGCATGAGGGGATGCCACTTAGCATAGGTGCACGAATGGTCCTTGGCGTACATAGAAGATGTTTGGCATAACTCTATGATCATGGCAATAGTGCACTTGGAAAGAATTGATGGCTTGCAACCAACACCTCGTTGGTTCAAAACCCATCTCAATATATTACTTTTGCCTATGTGTGGCGACCATCTTTGTATTATACCGGTATGGTCATCACAAGTAATACCACTACACAAAGGGGGTGACCTCGATGACCGGGAATTCTGAAACGATTATGGTAAACTCCATATTTGCTAAATGGTTTGGGAAGGTCTTGGATAGTAAGTTAAAAGAAGGGAAAAACTACAAAATACCCTTATGTTTTGACAAATTCCGACATACCCACGAGTTTTCATAAATTTTTGTAATGCCCTTGGTCAGCGTATTTAGTATTTTGTATTATTGAAAATTGTTCAAATGCCCTTAAGATGTACCTTAATTACTTAAATGCCCTTAAGATTCTCTGAAATTCACCACATACCCTTAAGATGAGAGATAATCTGATTTTTTATCACGATAATCGATTAGGGTTCTTTCAAATATGACCATCAAATCCGAGAGCCATGATCGAATATTAGATAGTCTTACTATCGGCTTTTGGAGGAGGTGGATTCGCATTAGGTTTTACTTTCAAGAATGCCCTTGAAAAGATGCAAGATGAAGGTATTTAGAGATATTCATATCTGTATGGCAGCGTGAGCCAGTTCAAGCACACGAGGTCGAATAAGGTTTTCCATTGGGATTCCATCGAGGTTAGAACATCTCAATCTTTCCTCTATTTTCTATTCAAAAAGCGAAAGCTGCGCCGATGTCAAATCCTTGCCCCCCAAAACACATCCATTCGAGAAGGGCTTTATATGAAATACGTAAAATACAAGGGCATTTGATGATATACAAAATTCTGTAGAATCAAAATCGTTGACCAAGGGCATTACAAAAATTTATAAAACTTCGAGGGGTATGTCATGAAATTCGTCAAAACATAAAGGGTATTTTGTAGTTTTTCCCCAAAGTTAAAAAAGCTGGTGAGGCAGGACAATTGAGGGACGCGAGGTGGGGATGGATTTCAGCTAGATCATTCTACCACGGATCACCGTGGCGTTGAGAATATTGGTTGAATAAGCAAAGGCCGGAACGAAGATAATCTGGCTGCTTTGTAGATTTCAAAAGGCATTTGATACAATGCCTAGAAAACGTCTGAGAGACTAATAGGGCTAAAAGCTCTGGAAGGACTAGTAGAATCCATTGTATATGTACCCGGAGGGTATCACATAAAGAGCGGCAAGGGGATAATGCTATCGGCGTGATATAGGGTGAAACAAGGTTGTCCCCTCTCGCCTACTCTATTTGGAATATACATAGATGCTCTGAGGAATTCATCAATGAGAAGCAAGGACATCTGGATGCACCAACCACAGGGAACACCAAGGTACCGGTCATGCTATATCTTTGTGACACAGGCATCTTGGCCACGAGGAATAGAGGGATGCACAAGATGTTGGCAATCTTTGGAAGAATTACGTGAAAAGGCGGGGCTCCTGTGAACCTTACCAAGACAAAAATAGTGATCTTTGGGACAAAGACATGGCATAAACCCGTTCACATACGGAACCAAACCTCGAGGATGAAATAGTCTATAACATTTATTTTGGTTCTTTACAAGTCTTAAAAGAAATTTTCTATTTTAGGTGACTTTTTTTTGAACATTACGGCTTGAACATTCTATTATGTACTTCAAACATTCAAAAATTCTATGTTCACCGCCCTCACGAAGTTTCAAATCAACAATCTATTTTGGCACTTTGTTAACTTTTAAGACAACTTTCGAGCGGACTTCGCGGTTTCAAGCGACAATGACAACTTCTATTTGATAAAAAGGTTTGTAATAGGAGTAGGATCATCATTTGGGGTATCAAATCCTATCTTTTAGTACACTAATGGCAAACACGCAACTATCTGGTCGGGCGTGGGAGCCCAACTTAATAGAAGGGAAAGCGGGAAAAGCATGAAGGAATATTGAGGCCATGGCTGTCGAATTCGGGATAAGGACAAATACACGGTAACCGGCATGGTATGCGAGGCAGGAGGAGAGACCAATGGAGATAAGAGCATGGGGGCGAACTATCGGATATTCGTTGAAAAACAACAATCTGAAGAACCCGATAAGTTGTCAACCATAGAAATACATGCATTAGCGAGACAACACCTTGTGTCGGGACGGGGATGGTTGGGGATGTGGTGCAATGGACGGGATCTCGGGATGGAGCTTCGACCATATACTAGAACATGGAAAATGAGGAGACAAGCGGGCGCGGAGGTAGCAGCGACATGTCTAAGGAAGAGGCGGGGCCGAAAACATAGTGGCTACTAGACATGTTCAACCCGCCAAAGGTATGGTATTGCGAGTTCAAGACCTTAGTTAAAGTAGTCTTGAGCAGGGCTTTGTTTGTTTATTTGAGACACGCTAGATTGCTTACGCGACAAGTAATTATGATAAAAGGTGTGGGCGGCGTGGGATAAATAGTTGGTGTATTTCTACGTGCTTTTACATTCGGTGTACCATTGATAAAGACAAGCATTACATGCAAGACCAAGTGGGGGCGTTTAAAAAGAATGCAATTTGATCGGACTACAAAATCCTTTTTCTTTGCCAAAAATGTTGTTCCATATTTGTCTTTTCTACGGCTTTGTAGCGTCGTGTAATATCTACCAAATTGTTTTTCCTTGCTATAAAGCAATGTCTCATAATGCAGTATTTATTGCAGTTTTATTTAAAAGGCCTATTTTTATGCATATGTAAATGCAGCTCCCATAGAGCATGTACCCTTATGATTCTAAACTTTGGCCAAAAAATGTCTTCGTTGGTTGTACATCATATCAGAAATACTATGCTCTTTTGCTTAAGTTAATTGTGATGATTTGTAGATAGGTTCATCATGATTTTTTCTCTGTTTGTGTGTTTAATTTTCTGCATGATGCACAAGACATATTAAGACATAATTTCCACAATAACATTTTTTTTCCATGTCTTGACAATTTGCTTTTAAAGTTAGTTTTAGAGTCACACATTCCCTTTTCTAATGTCTAGGCCTTTGTTAAACGATGTTTATTACCTTTTCCAATTTTTAGATTAGAAGCATATAGTTGTCTTGGGTTTGTGATCTCAAATATCAATTTCAATGATGAGATTAATATAAATAAGTTATAAGAGTAGGTTCACATGCAACAATGGTGGGAGATGGGCCTGATTATACACTTTGTAAATTTGTGATGGTCCGCGATGATGGGCATAAAATGGCATGGCATTTTACATGATGGTGCGATGGTGCATGTGAATCCAGCCTAAGGGATGTAGGCTGAATGGAGGTGCAAAGTTCCAACAATGCAATGCCCTCAAATGCAATGTCTAGAAGTCGTCCCAACATTATTAGATTCCAAATCATGCCCGGCAACGCTGGGCACCATAACTAGTAGTCATAGAATAATCATCTACTTACTTAAAAAGTTTTTGCCCTTTCTCTTTCCTCCCGGTGTGCCCTTTCCGGCTCCCAAAACTCACGCTTTTTCCGGCCAAAGCAGCTTTTTCGGGCTTCTTTCCCCTTGCCTTGGAATCATCACGGTTATCTGAAATCGGTGGGCTTTTTGAGCGCTCGGTGCTGATTTCTCGAGAGAGCACCTATCTTTGATGATGGTCATTTGGGTTTTTAATCTGCTGCTTCTTCTTAGGGTTTGTGGTAGAAAAGGAGAGGATCAGGCGGGGGAGCTTAGCAACGAAATCGTTGGGGTATTCATTGCGGTCGCTCAATCCTAAGATTCTGGCGATCGTTGTGTTGGAGTATTTTTATTTGAAGGAATCGTTGGAGCCTGAAGCTTCAGCAATCGTTGGAGTATTCAGGAGTATGCTCTCTGATCCAGCCTTCTCTGCCCCCTATTTTTTTTCTTGCTTACAATCTCTTGCTCATTCTGTCTTAGGATTGAGGGCATACGAATCGGCGTTCTTGGTGGCTTATTTTATCTTCCGCAGGCGGCTTCAAGTTTTCTTCTCATGAATCTCCTTTTCTTTCTCTGAATCTCCTCCTTGCTTTCGATTTGTTGATATGTCCTTGTCTGCTCAATCTTCCTTATTTTCAGGTTCAATCCGGCATTTACAAGGTCTTCTCAATCCGGCATTTATTTTGGTCTGCTCAATCCGGCATTTACAAGGTCTTCATGTTTACCACCAGCCCGTGTCTTCCTTCCCTTGGAAGCGGGGGCAAGCCAAAGTGTTTATTTATGTATCTGAAAACCGGCTTTCTGCGGTACATGTCTTGATTTCCTTCATATTTTGTTTTACTTATATTTTTGTTGCCCCATTCTATCTGAGGGTACCCTTGGCCTTCAAAGATCATCACAGAAGCTTCGAGCCTTATTTAATCCTATTTTCAGCATGTTCATTCTTATTTTATGCTCATCTACGGTTTGATGCATTTATTTTCAATGATGCACCTCTTTTTCAAGAAATAGTATTTTTTTCCTCCTTCTTGACATCATGACTTGCACGAGCTTGAAGCTTGGAAATTTCCTCATCTTTGACATCAACATCGACCTTAACTTACGTTCTGAACCCGATTCACTGAACCGTTGTTCCGTATTGTAAAAAGCTTTTGTTGCAATTCCTCTTGCCTAACCCGGCATGTTCTAAATCTATCTTACCTACATTTCATTATCCAAAATAACTTTTGTAATTTTTCTTACCTTCCTTGGCATCGTACATCATCTTCTCTTTAGTTCTTTGCCTCATGTGTTTCAAGTTTTGAATCATTTCTTTCACTTCTTTAACTTGGTTCTCTCTTTCTTGAAGCTCACGAATTCGACATCTTAATTTCATGCCATAGTGTTGGTCGAGCGGCTTTGCAATGTTTTCAAGTCGAGAATGCAACTACCATATGCATTGAAGTTTCTTTTCTCATTTCAAAATCTGACATAATGTTTGGGTTCAATCAAACAATACTTAAATCATGAAAAGCAGTGAAGCAGTTAAAACTTAGGATGCTAAGGCATGTCTAGATTTACCTCAATATTTTTTGTTCGGGGCTCTGGGGCGAGCAGTCTCCATTTTCTATTTCAACATCGGCCATAGGGAATCAGGATGTAGTGAAGTATTTCTGAAATAACTTTAACAGTATCTGACATAACAAATAAAAGGAAGGTTAGAACAACATAATACTCCAATATACAAGTTAAATAGCTGTCAAACTCAAAGAGATATATATTCTACAAACAAAAAGCGCAAAGAAAATCGTATTATAGCGGATCTTGATGACAAATCACATAAGTGAAACAAAGTAATTTGACAACATATAAGTTCTTTGATTTAAAAAGGACATGGTCATATTGGCTTGCCAACATGGAAAATGAATTGACTTAAAATATCATTTCCATAATGCGGATGGTGGTGGTGAATGTTCCATGGGATTCTTACCCAAAACTTGTGGCACAATTCTTTAGAGATGGACATGCCTTACCCACGATTTGTGATGGCGATGATTTTGATGCATACTTTCAATATTTAGCGAGAGGTGGTGGATTGGAAGAAGCGGGTGGAAGAAGCCCATGAGAAAGTGTTGCCTTTGGGGAATGATGGAATGCAAGTGAACATTAAGGCTCGATTTGGGTTTTGGAGTTTTGGAAGTGGTATGAAATCCTAGGGTTGCTTGGAGTTGAGATACACCCGGAGGTTAAAATTGAGCTAGATATTGAAAATTTTGCTACACAAATGCATGCTAGCTTTCATAAAGCGTGGCTTTGTGAGAGTCCATAAGTTTGTGGAGGCTATGGAAGCTTCATTGTTTATGGAATACCTTATGCAACATGGGTTGGATATGTAGTGTGCGTGAATGCCTTTAAGCATTAAAGTTGCACTTTGTTTTTTACGAATTCAACTTAATTGCGTAACAATTCAACAGCCATAAACATAAAATGCTTTAGCATGTGCATATTAGGGTAACAATATGTTTGTGTGCACCATTTTATTTTCCATACATGGCTATATTTCATATATTCTTATGTGCTCTCATGTTTATAGGGGACGCTTTGCACTTGAACTTTGAGGGAGGAACAAGCTCTTTGGTAACTTGCGCATTTGCCAAGGGGGTGGCAAAATCTTAACCTGCGTCAAAGGTGAGTCGTAGATGGGTCCCTATCTTAGGTTAACTATCTTAGGTTAATAATTATTGGCTTATAGTTGTTGGCTTTATTGTTGAATACTTAAACGATTTAGGGTTCCTTGCAATCATCTAAATTGTATAGATTGCAACATATCGAGGATTTGTATGGGAAGGCTTGTCAAAAACACCACTGTTGTGGCCAACAACCCCTCATACATGGCCAGATCAATGAAAGCAAGTCTGCTAGAAAGGCGGCCCGGCATAAGCGAGGCTGCAAAGGCTAGAGCTTTGAAACTAGAATTTAACATGGAAGTCGAGAGAGAGAGAGAGAGATCATGATGGTCCTTCATCGATGTTGTTCCAATGGAGGGCGGTCAGTTCAAGCATCTTTTGCCTCTCGTCGATCCGCGCAAAAGTATACGGCGGTGCGAGTGCCATGTGACTCTACGAGGTTGAGATGCAAGTAGTAAGACCAGAACATCTAAATGATAGGGTTATAGAAGGAACTATTGCACATAGTGTGGGTTCATCCTTCATCACATCAGAAGTTATTGGTATTAGGATCGCGGTTGTTTCCCACAATAGATGAACAAGCGGTGATCATGTGATGTTGCCTCAATCTACAAAAGCGTGAATGCTCATGGATTTAGCACACCATCTCGAGGCCGAACTTATTGAAATATCACATGGAATAACACCTCCTATAATGGTGAATAACCCCTCCTACATGACACACGAGGAATGAGAGCAATAGTCGGAGAAAAGCGCTTGCGTTGTGAAGAATGGCCAAAAAAAGAGCTTTGGACTCACAATGTGGTGTTGATAATGATATAGAAATGACAAATATTGGACAAGTGTCAATGATGCGGGAATGCTAATGTTGACCAATTATCAAGCAATGCATAACCCCTCTTATATGACACTGAAGGTGAAAGCAATAGTCAAAGGAGAAGCGGCTCAATCAGCGTAAACCATGCAAAGCATCTGTTGTGAGGTTGGATTACACTACTCCTATTGGTCCTAGAAGAGCGTCTATTTGGTAAAAGCGGTTTCAATAAGATAGCATGGGCGTGGATTTACCTCCTCCTCATGACTTTGGCAACATGCATTATAGATGTTTGTATTGTGGGGCTATGCAATGGATAGAAGAGCTCTCGGTTAAAAAAATGTCGGGCATGTGAAAATGGAAAGGTTCAACTACCATTGATTCTGAACCACCGCGAGGCATTATTTGACCTATATCACGAGAGCGGATAGTGTAGGTGATCACTTCCTTACGAACATCGGGAAGTACAATAATATATTCTCATTTGCCTCGATTGGGCGTGAAAATTGATGGTACGGTGGCAAATGCTATTGGTGGGGCCTATACCTTTAGGGTCAATGGCGCATGTGCCATAAGATGGGAGCTTGCTATTGCCACCGCAAGGCCATCAAGAGCATGCAAAATTAAGCACAAATATACATCATAGATGGTGATGACATGCAAGTTGAGCATTAGGATGTCTATTTTTGATGGATTGAAACAAGAAATAGTTGTTAGATTTACAGAGGCCCTTATGACAGAGCACAATCCATTTGTTAGCATATTTTTGAATGCGGCACAAATTATCGTAATCATCCAACCATGGATATCCGGTTTACGTATACCTTCTTGCAGCGTGCAAAATCCTGAGGAGGCAATATAATGCTCCAACCGCAAATGAGGTGGGCTGTGTTAATGCCTATTGATGATAAGCCGAGGATGGTCGAGGGATATTATTATACACTTTAAGGATGGTGGCTTGAAACTTATAGATGCATATCCTTTCGACATATGACCCATTGCACTTTGTGTTTGCTTCTTCCCTCTGATGCAGATGGATGGCATTTTAAAATACCTCATGGACCGAGTGGTGCAAAGGAAGTAACTATTATGGAATACTACAGATATCATCCGTTCATTCGCGGCGATGGACATGCATCCACCCTTCACATGGCTGGCGGTTGTTTCAAGAATACATTTTGTGATATGTTTTGCGAAGATGGAACAAGAAGGCTACAATTCATTGTGTTGAATCAACACACCATTAGAAAAGACATGTTGCGAGGGGCGTTATGGACTTTTGAAGGAGATGATACCAAAGTGCTATTGGCCAAAAAAGTTGTGTTACCATCCTCACATGTAGGAGGTCAGAGATACATGACCAGCGGTATCAGGGGATGCCATGTCTATTGTTAGCGAACATGGCGGGCGGACCTCTTTATAACCATATTTGCCAATGCGGTGGGAAGAGATTAGGAGGGAATTATTTATGGCCAATGCCAAATGATGCGACCCGAGTTAGTAGTCGGTATTCCATATGAAAGTAAAGGAGCTGGTAGATCGATGATAACTAATCATGGTATATTCGACGCATAATGTAAAAGTCTATGTTATTGAGTTCCAAAGAGGCTTGCCACATGTACATTTGTTGACTATATTGGATCGGTGAGCAAGCCCTTCACAGACGAAGAGATTGATCAAATCATTTGTCTTTGAAATACCGAATAAGGATGCATATCCGAATTATATGGGTTGTCACCGTAGTATGATGATGCGTGCCATGTGGTGCTTGGATATCCGAATAATTCCGTGTTATGCGGGGATGGTAAATGTACAAAGCGTTATCCATGTGCATTTTTCGGATGGGGCGGCGGTTGTTGGCGGATATCCATTGTACGAAGAAGGGATGATGGTCGAAGGTGAAAAAAAAGGATATACATTTAGACAGCGGATGGGTGGGTACCCGCCCAATCCGTGGCTGACATGGTACTTCAAGTGCCATATCAATGTTGAGGTGTGTCTTTTGCCGTCAAGGCGTTAAATATCTATATAAATATGTATACAAAGGGGCGGATATGATCAATGTGAACTTAGAAACAGCGGAAGTGATGGTGCATCTACTAGCACGGACCCACCATAAACCATGATGAGGTTGAGCAATACTTGAATGCAGCTATTTCGGCCACGAGGGCATCATGGAGAATCCTCTCATATGAAATACAACAACAGTTTCCTCATGTCACTAGATTGGCTGTGCATCTCCCAATGCAACAAGATGTATACTATCGAGAAGGTATGAAGCATGGACAGTATAAAGCAAGAATAATGGAACAACATTGTGACATTTTTGAGATGAATGCATCACGGGGGGTAGAGAGGCTAGAGGCTACTCAATTGCTCTATCATGATTTTCCTAAAAAAGTTTACCTACGATCAACCCGGTCGAAAATGGAAGGTGGGAGAGAATACCGAAGTTTCCCCACTGGATGCATGTGCTTTGTTAATCCTTGAGGAAGGAGGCGATACTATTTACGACTCACGGTGACCCGTGGCCGAGTGCAATTAATTTTTGAATTTCGCGCTCGCTGGCGGGGAGTCATGTGCAACATATAAAAGCTTGCATTAGAGTGGGTTGCTTGCCCGGGACGACCTGGAATGGCTCGAATCTCTTCAGGAAGCGGCGGCATGGGGCATGCCACCACAATTGCGACATATGTTAGCCATGATACTTCCAAATTGCGAACCATCGGTCGGCTGGCCCCGTGGGAAGAAGTCAAAACTTTCTAGTCGATGACTTCTTGCATGAGAACTGCGAAGGTTTTGCGGAGGATCAAAGTGTGCAAGTGTGTGTCGGTTATTTGATATGGCACTTCTAGACATTGAAGACTACATATGAATTATGGCCCGACCCGATCTTTGAGAGAGTTTGATTCATTCTTCGGCGTGCAATAGATCCATATATGATATTTCGGGATGAGGTGTTTCAAAGAAGACATGGCGAGGAGGTGCAGAAGGCGTGGACCGCCTATATCGACCAACGCATTATCTTTGACCCGTGTGATCCATGAGCACGTGATGTTGGAAAAGGACGGGGTGTTCTTTGTTCATAGATGCGGGTAGATCGGAAAGAGTTTTCTTTTTAACACCATGTTGTCTTATGTTAGTTGCGGAAGGTTTCATTGCACTTGCCGATTTGCTTCCTCTGGAATTGCATCCACTTTATTGAAGAGGCGAGGCACTACTACATTCAAGGTTCAAGATACGATAATATAGATGAGACATCAGCGTGCAATATTCCATGATCGGTGGCAAAATTGATAAAGGCGACACGAATGATTATATGGGATGAGGCCCCAATGATGCATAAACATGTTTATGAAGCCTTGGATAGAAGCGGCTCGTGATGTGATGTCATGTGACAAATTATTTGGAGGACTCATTGTTGTTTAGGAGGAGATTTTAGCCCGAGGTTCCACTGTGGTACCGCGAGGAAATGCGACCCCAAGTGTGCAAGCTTCCTTAGAGTACTCTTACATATGGGATCATGTAGGGAACATAGCTCAACACAAACATGCGGGTAATGAACAATGTGGGGGCGATACGGAAGAACAAAAGGGCATTTGCTGACTATCTTCTTCGGGTTGGAGATGGGCACCGAAACCACATTTCCGGACATTGGGCCGGGTGGTAATATGTCTTCGGAAGAGATTTGTGTCAAGTCACGAGGACTTGAATGATTTGCTAGCCCGTGGCATTTCGGATGTTTCCACGAATTATGAAAGTGTCTCTATTGGGTGCAAAAGGCAATCCTTCACGCCACTAAAAATGACGATGTAGATGAAGTAAACAAGAGGGGATGGGTGGTTTGCTCATACCGTTGATTATTACAATGCCCGTCCGGTTTGTGTGGATGAGAATGATGCAGGGTCTATCTGTTGAATTTTTGAATCGCGCCAAACTTCAAGTGGGATGCCTCCCATCATTGACATTGAAGGTTGGCATGATTGTCATGTTGTTGAGGTCGTTTCTACGGGAAGGACTCTACAATGGGGCACCGCCTCATCAGTTCATTGGGAAGGCGTGCTATAGATTAGATTGTCCTTGGAAAAAATATTGGGAGCAGAGTGTTCATATTTTGAATTCCTTTGGTGCGAATAATGCAGGACTTCCATTTCAATTTGAGCATGCAATTTCCTTCCTTGACTTTTGGCATGACAATCAACAAGTCCCGGGGCCAAACGATGAAAATGGTTGGTTTCTATTTGCCAAACCCGCAGTCATGGACAACTCTATGTGGCACTCTCGAGCTTAAGGAATCCAAGGCATGGTACTCATTCTATGGTGAGATGGAGAGGAGGTGCCTTGGGCGTCAAGACCATCAAGATATACAACAAATATTGTATACAAAAGAACTCCTCTAATTCAGAGCCTAATACTTAAATGTCTCTCTCGATTTCTCTTTTTTCATTGATTTCTTTTTATTTAATTTCTTTTTTTCTTATGTAACTTACTTATTTATTTCATCCATGTAGATGGTGCGTATTTTGGTCCCTTGGTATGTCTTTGGTCACCACGCTAAATGCCTAAAGGTGGCAGAGTTTATCCGTTACGGTGTTATTTTTTTGTCATACACGCTGCTCTTGGGTCATGGTATGATTGGGAGCGAAAATACCATGCTCATATGCATGGGGTATAGCGATGAAATTGAGGAGCTTATTGGAAAGCTCAAGGATATATTTTTGCAGCGGGTTGTCAAGTTGGGCAGTTCATCCAACTAATTGATGACTTCTATTTGATCAAGCCTATCCAAGTGAGCGGTGTTTACCGGATGTGCTGAGAAGGTAGGTGGAGGATAAAGTGCATGTATCTATCTTTTTGGGTAATGTAGTGCTTTGACTAAGCGTGCAATTATTTGTCTTCTTTTTAAGATGAGAAGCGATACCGTGCCTTTGGCCAAGTGGTGTCTTGTCTTAGTAGCAAAGGAACTCACATGTGTTGGAAATGTAATGGAACCCATTTTAGGGTCTACAATCCATTCCTTCCTGGCCGTGTCGATTCCATCATCTGAGTCTACCTTGAGGGATGAGTTGTCTCCGTGCTTGATAGTGGGTGAGGCGTGGGTAGGCGATTGAATCAATGACTAGCCGTGCATTCACTTTACCCGGCTAAGATGTTATCGTGGGAGGTAAAGATATCACGAGGAGTATCAACAAAGTACAATATTAGGCCCTTGGTGATGTCGCCATGTGGAGATGTATATTTAGAGTTCCACCATGAACTAAAATCGTCAATGAGCTAGGACAAAATTTTGTGTTTTGTATTTTTGTACCTATTTTTTGTTCGTGTACTTAACTACTTCTAAGGGTGACATTTTGAGCATAAGTTCGGATCGGCTTTTCCAAAAATTTTGTTTTAGAGGTGGATTTAACACATTTGTTACAAAGCATTCTTTTTCTCAGTTGAAATTGATAAACTTAAAGTTAATAGATTGATGACACATGTCAGAAGACAGGCCCCAATAACAAAAAAATTACAAAAAGCAAATATTGTCGATCTTTGCCTATATCAGCGTGTGTATGGATGTTAAAGGCGAAAAAAAAATGCCGGGGACATTAGCGCGACAGCGCCCGGTACCGTTACTAATCTATTTATTTAAAATGTTGGGAAATTTACCTAAATAACCTAATTTTTACTGTATTTCCCAAAATACCCTTCTTGTTTCGAAATTCGAGATAACCCAAAATAAAATAGAAACTCCCAAAATGGACTTGCCGCTAAAAAAATGTTCCGTTGATTGTGCTTGCTGATCCGAAGCGTTTCATTATTCCGCCATCATCCGGGCCGGTCGCTAGTGGTCAGCAGACATCGAAATCCGGATTCAAACTAAGGCGGTTCGGCCACATTCTGTTCTGGCCATTCTAAGGTCACGCCGCTGCAGAAGTTTATTGCAATCCCTACTAATGCCGCTGCTGGCTTAGTACTACACCAAGATGCCATATTCTCTCTCCACATACCCATAATCATTCTACTTGCAAGGTCAGAGATCATGCAACAATTTGGTAATTCTAATTTGCATGTGCATGATAGCCATCATCTCAGCCTTGTCACATTTAGATCTCCAATACACATGAACATTCTCTTCATGAGTCATCTCAAGATGGACTCCACCGGGTTATTTCTGCAGATACTTACTGCAGATGCATCAAACGTCTTAGTCCTAATTTCTCTTCCTTCCTTCCTTTCTTGATGTCACATGTATGGGATCACTGTAGAATCACCATTTACATCTCGGCGGTATCAACAAGATTGTTAACTTTATACCAGAGCCAAATCAAATCCATTTGTTACTCTTTTCATTCCATCTGTAAAAAATAATAATCTATTGTGAATTCGGAAGTTAGTAGGCTTTTTGATAATTTTAGCATAGAAAGGGCTTTTTGTGTCACCTAAGAATGGGCAATTGAGAATTTCAAAATAATGGCGAGTCAACAATTAAGGTTATTTTGGGTAAATTTCCTCGCTTAACACTTTTTGGCCTCTATTGATCGGGCTTAGGAGCCCTCAGTTTAATCGGGAGCATGGGGGGATGGCAGGCTCTTTGGCACTCAAACATCCGCCAAATTTCATTCATGCGACGATGTTAGCCTCAGCCGCCCACACCCTGGTTATGCAGCTCACCTTCCGGGATGCCCATATTTGTCGTGCTGCGACATGCTGGACCGGCTAAGACCAGGTGGTTCTCATATCTTCTTCACGCCCCTTCCGTGACGGCTGATGGGATGTACTCAGGGATCGCCACGCACCTACAATTGTTTCCCGCCTTCACATTGAGGCGCTTATCCGCTATGTATAAAGCAGGCCGAGTACTTATGCTAGTGTGAATAAATACCAGCCAATGCAGAGCTTAGAGATATAATGGGGCCACATCTCCCTGCTCCTGCACTGTCACCTGAAACCACCTCCTTCACGGGGTCAGGGCGGGGGCCCTGGCCTCTTTGGCCACCTCGGAATGACGTATATGAAGGCATTTTGGGCACGCACTTAAAACCCCTACCGATTCTCACAGAAACCGGATTCTGCCACGCAAGTTCCTTTGGATAGACACACATCGCTCTATTTTCGTGAAGTGGTTAATATGGGTGATGCTCGGCTCTGCATCTTCGGGCTTACATCAGGGCCAGAGTCCGCAGCTGCTGAAATTTCCAAGGTAGTGTAAAGAGATCGCTGGTAGAAACGGCAGAGCAACAGATGATAAAATTGCCAGCCGCCAGACGTATCATGGAGCAATTCCAGATGCTTGTTGGCAAGCTCTCGGGACCCCATTGCCTCAGAGCAGGCCGTGGCCTGGCTTGGGAGGCACATCAACCCCCAGGCCCGGGCCAGCCACTCGCTGCCCACCGCCCCCGGTGCTGTGGTGGTAGACTCCATGGCTCCATTCAGACACTGTGTGCCCGCACCATCTTCTAAAGATCGAGACGGGCAGTGGATTGGGAGCCCCGCCAGATTGTGCTTCACAAGGTTGGCCAAACAGAGTGCCATTGAGGATGAGAGTCTCACTCCTTCCGGGAGGCTGCCCAGCTGCTCTGTGATCCGCCGATATTTAGTACTCAGAGGTACCTTTGCATTTGGTCGGGCGAACACAATCCACAAGACGCGCTCCCGGGCAAGATCCAGAGGTATCGACTCATGATTTTGCCCCCTCACTGGTCAGTCTACTGACGGCCATACTTCTGGCGCACTGATGTTTCGATTTGTCAAGAAAGTCATTTATTACTACCTGCTCTCAAACCCTTCTCAAGGGGTTTGTGCATCCCAATCCACTTGTCGCTTTATTGGGTCCCATAATCGAATATCCTCCGTGTAAAACCTTCCTCTTCCTTCCTTCCAAAATGTTTCTTTGGGGTGGGTGTCTCTTTTTCTCCTACTTGCAGAACGCTTCTAATGAATAATTCCATTTCTTTTCCTACCAGTTGCGTGATTGGATCGGACTTTTGATGTAAGGCTTTTTGTGCTTAATACACCCGCTTTATTTTGGGCAATAGTTTCCAGCTTTGCCGTTTCGCCAGGGTCGATGATGTTGTAACGCCGGGCTCCGCCTGCAGATTTTCATCGATATCCATGTTCCACCGGCAAATTTCGCGATTTTTGCCATTTCGAAAAACCCTGTTCCTTCGGCGGTGCTTTTCATTCTCTATTCATCCACAGCGAACTATGATGTAACATTTCTCTGCACTGGCGCCTTAAGAGCAACCATCGCAGGCGTATGGTTACGCTCTGGTTTCATATGTAATGCGCATCTGATGATAGCGTTGTGGCATTTATTTTGATTTTTCGGGCCTGTCATGCGCATTTGGAGCCTTTATAATTAACAATTTCATAGCTTTGAAGTCTCTGCAAAACCGGCCCTAAAGTTAATCCTACCGTTTCCAAATTTCCATTCTCTTTCGCTTCCCCTTTTAAATTCATTCAAGTACCGCCCCTCGACAAGCTCCTCTAGATCCGTGAGAAATGTGTTTATTAGAGCTTTATGTTGCCGGAATAAAACCAAAGGGATGCATATTCAAACAAGCATCTATAGAATTCTTAGAACTGTGCAGCGTATATTATGTGGGATTAAAATGTTTTATTTTCACCGTCAAGGAAAGAATATAGGATCTACGCCACGATAATTTTGGTACCTAAGCGTATTTACCTTTCTAAAATTCGTGACTAACATTTATCCGCTCTTTGCTGTGTGATTTGCGGCGTAGGAGCTTGATTTCATATTCAATAATCCGACCCGCAAAGAAGAATGACGTGCGGGCTAGAAGAATGAAACCCAGTGCGGGTTGTCCCGGAAGACCCATGCCCCTGACCACCTTGGTATATCCCCATGGATGCCGAATGGAGTGGATTTTTATCTTTGCTTGTTAATTCTTATCATGTTATACAGGTGCTGACCCAACACCATGCTTATCATGCTTTCTGTCGCGATCTACATTTTGGCTTACCTAATGAGTAAATCGGCCAATGTAATGTCGGTGAATCCTCATTGTTTATTTGTTGTCATCTCGTAATTCAAATCGCCCCGCCATAGCCATTGAATCCGCATTTCTTAATGCCTTGGCCAGTTACCGGCTTTTCTCATGCCCCCAACTTTCTTTTCGAGGTTTTCTTCGGGGATGCGCTTTATCGCGTGGAAGGTAAAAGTCGCCAGCGATAAATCAAGTCTTGGTCTCAATTAGATTCTCACTTTTTATTGTCATGCCACCATCTTCTTGCTTACTTGCAAGTATATATAAAGCCAAATCCAGCCCTTCCCTAGCCATATGAATCACGCATTGTTTAGTTCTTTCTAACGGGCTTTGCACGCGCCCAGTTTCCAATCACGCCGTTTCCCGTTTAATCGCGGTAGCAAATACTTCTTTGTCCATACAAAATTTCAGATGTGCTTATTTGTGTTTTGGCTGGACTTTATATGCAGGTCGGATTCGGGATTTTCTTGCACTTCTCCTCCCGCTTTCTTCCACGGTTGAGAAATGTGAAGCCCGCTGGCAGCAGTGAACGCATACGGAACTTGGATTTATGTTAGAAGCTCAAGAATCCGCTTTTTTGAGCAATGTGTTTTGCAAGAGAGTATTTACAACCATGATATATGGTATTTTTATGGCATGGTTCATTCGCATGATTCAAGGTAGTTATTTCTCTGTTTATGCTTTCTTCCTTTTGTGCCATTTTGGTTTTGTTCTCATGCTTGATATGTCATTTTTTTTTAACCCTCGACTCATTTCTTTCTTTTGCAGAGGTATGTTGCTCTGTAAAACATTTTTTGGATCTTCTATAGATCACATTTTAGGTAAATGGAAGAGACATGGAAATAATCTAATCGGGCATTTCTGCATGGCTTTCACTTCTCCGAGCAGAGGTATAGACATGGCAAAAATCTATAGGTAAGTATATTTTGTGGAAATATTTTGTGCAATAACGCCACTACTCAATGTAATGCAATCATATGACGGGCATTAACTTCGCTTGTTTATGTATCCGCATGGCTAACTAACTATATTCTCATTTACCGTTACCCGGGTTGATGGTTTGCATGGTTTTGCTAATCTTCCAATTACTTTTTTGCCATGTCGTAGTGAGGATTACGCAGAGTTTCTGCAATTAGCATTTGTACTTGAACCTTGCATTTTGCATTTGCACTTTAGAGGCTTTCCCAAAATCAACTGTAAGGTTTGGGCATTAAGGTTAAAATATGAAGGGATAATGGGATCACGCCGACAGTTTGTACAAATGTGGTTTTTGCAAATGCATCCCAGAGTGCTTACGGCCCAAGAGGAAATTAACATTTCTTGGATGTTATTGTGTCCGCATGTACTCTTGCTATGTTCAAATAACATTGAGACATTCTTAGGAATCCTTCAAAGAGCTGAGTAAATTTGTCACCGTGTGACTTCAAAGGTGAAGCTCCACGGCAAAGTTGGCGGGTTGTGTGTGTTATCATCTTTGGCTTTTTATTGGACAAGTGTTAAACCCGAGCTACATTTGCATTCTTTCTTTATGCCGATGTTAAATACCATGTTGCTTTGCCTTTGCCTTTATTTGCCTAAACAAAATCATCTAGAGTTGCAAAATAATATTCGTTTTAAAGGTGCGGGTTAAAGCGAATCGACTTTAATGTTTGTTATTATTATTAGGAGGCCATCTTTATCTCCATTCCAAGTCCCACTATAACATGGTTATGTGCACTTACAACAAATCTTGAAACCTAAATTTTTGCATCTCCCGCCAAGCGTGTTCTTTTCAAGGAAAGAGTGCATCTCTTGCAAATAATATGCACCAAGCGATCAACAAAGTGTTCCAAAAATATTAATTTGTTTTTAAAATAAGGCGGCCGAAATGGGTTTTTCTTTGACCAAGAAGAGTTCGAAATGAAGCATTTATGTATTTCGTTGCTGTGATTTCTTTGCACAACTTCTGAGTTTGAAATTGAGTGCATCTAAAAGGTTAGATAGACATATTATTCTATAGCACGTGAATCTATAGAACTATATATCACGGTAGTTATCTATAATGATAGCAAATGATGTGCCTTTTGTTTAAAAATCAAAAATGAGGAAAACAAAATAATACCTTTAAAAAAAGTGGACAGGTCCCATGTTTGTTATTGTTTGCACTATGATTGTTTTGACTTACGTTATATTCATTAGAGACAACAATCTTGAAGCCGGCACATTAAAGATTGTTTTTTCAATGTCATTGGCTTTGCATAAAGACATTAAAGGCCGGTAAAACACACGTAACATGTTAAAAGCCCGAATAAAGTAATGTTCAAAAAAACATGTAAATGAGTGCGAAGGAGCAAGCCATTGATAAGATGCATATATTTGTTTTATAAATGTTTCTTGAAGTGTCATATCGCCTTTGCAACTTGATTTTTAACCAATTGGCTTCATTTAATGGCAAGCGATTAATTTTAAGGGACATACTAACTAGAGAATCAGTGGATTACACATTTCGAAAAGACTACCAAATTTTGAGAGAAACATCATGTACTACAAGATCATAAGTACTTTGCCATTCAAAAATGCATAAATTGCAAAATCCCATGAAAATGGAAAAACACACAAGTTGTTTCGATGATACCTGTTCCTCCTTTCATTTGCATTTTTTTAACGTGCTTTTCATGCTTTTCCATTTGTGTTTTTTATTTCACATGCTTTTCTAACACATGGACAAACATTATTATACATGTCATTTGATTTTGGGACAATCTTAGACTTTCAAGAGCTTAAGCAAAATAAGTATTTGATGAGAATGCATTCTTGCGCACAATGACTTGGCGCCGAGAATAGAGCAATAGGCACTAATGTACAAATGCACAACTATAGTTTGAAATTGAGTGCATCCTAAAGGTTAGATGAACATATTGTATTCTATAGCACGTGAATCCTATAACGTAGAGGCGTAGTTATCTATCGATGGCAGCAAATGATGTGCCTTTTGTTTAAAAATCAAAACGCGGAAAACAAAATAATACCTTTAAAAAAAAAAGTGGACAAGAATTATGTTTGTTATTGTTTGCAATCTATGATTGTTTTGATATCGCTATCTAGGAGCAACAATCTTGAAGCCGTACCATTAAAGATTTTTTTTTCAATGTCAATTCTTAATAAAGACATTAAAGGCGAGTAAAACACACGCAATAACATGTTAAAGCTGAATAAGTAATGTTCTAAAACATGTAAATGAGTGTTAGCGAAGCAAACCATTGATAAGACGTTATATTTGTTTGTATAAATGTTTCTTAGAAGTGTCAAGTTTTACAACTTTGATTTTTTAACCAATTGGCTTCATTTAATGGCAAGCCCGCGATTAATTTAAAGGACATACTAACTTAGAGAATTGGATTATACATTTACGAGAAAGACTACCATTGGGCTTAGAAGAAACATCATGTACTACAGATCACAAGTACCTTGCCATGCAAAAATGCATAATAAAATCCCATGAAAATGTTTCGATGATAATTGTTCCTCCTTTCTACTTGCATTTTTAACGGGTTTTCATGCTTTTCATTTTGTGTTTTTATTTTCACATGCTTTTCTAACACAAGACAAACAATAAAGCTCGTTTAGATAATGATTTGATTTTGGGACAATCTTAGACTTTCAAGAGCTTTAAGTAGCTAAGTGACGGTGAGAATAAGTATCAATGACTTAGCCGGTAAATAGAGCAAATAGGCACTAATGTACAATGCAATAAATGGCTAGCGAATGCATCCAAAGGCTAAGCCGATAGACGAGCAGTAACGTGAATGGTAGAACTATATCATCAGGAGAGTTTAGTTATCTATAATGAGTAGCAGTTCATGCTCTTTGTTTAAAATCGAATGGTGTTAAATAATACCTTTAAAAAGTAATAAGAATTATGGGTTTGTTATTGTTTGCATCTATGATTGTTTCACGGCATTGCCGAGGAGCAAATAATCTTGAAGCCGCACCATTAAAGATTGTTTTTTTTTCTCACCGTCAGCCATGTTATGGTCAAAGCGCCGAGTAAAAACACATGTAAAGCTCAATAAGCGCTGCCCAAAACAAATACAAATGAAGAAACCATTGATAGGACGTACAGGTTTGTTTGTATAAATGTTTCTAGAAGTGCCGGGCGCATCAACTTGGATTTTTAAACTAAAAGCCCAAATCACAAATAGTAATAGTATCGATGGGTTCCGCTTGGAATTTCGCCATTGGTGAATTGACATAAAGCTGGGATGTGTTAATAAGGGTCTTTGAACCAAAGATGTCATGTGGATCACTTAGTTGTTTTAGATTTTGGATTCTCCTTCCATTTTAAACCAGAACCTATGATAATTTATGAGATACCTTTCGCATTATACTTCCTAAAATTGTGGCACATTGCTATCTTTCATTACATGTCGCTTTTATATTAGTTTTGGACAACAATACTTAAAGAACTTCTCAACCATTGGACAAATTCATGCATTAGTCAATTGAAGAATTCTAGCACTTAAACCAAATAGAGCTCCAATTTAAAAAATAGGAAAGAAATGGTCACTTAGATATTTTTCATCTTATTCATCTTTATATGTATACATTACTATGGATATCAATGCTTAAGAACTTCTTTCAACTATTGACAAAAACTTGGCACAATCATTATTGATAAATGGGTATTCATTAATCAATTCAAATTTTAATGTATGTATTAGAGTCTAGGATATTAGCCCGGCAAAATAATGCTTGTTTTAGTCTGCAATTTGAGAATTTTCATAAATTCACAACTCCCGGGGAAGCATTAGATACGACATAAGGGTTCCTAATGGCCATGGCACTCACGAATTCGGGGCAAACCGTGGCTCACGAAGCTCGTCTCCATCCACCTGTCCCGGCGATACGCCCCAGCCTTCCTGTCTCGAGGTTCGCTTTCTTCTTTTTCGACTTCCATCACAATGTAGGATAATATTGACCATTTTCTTATTTGTTTGTAAGCAGAAAGAAAATTTGAATTGTTCGACATTGATGGTGTACTACTAAAAGGCGACACACCTCTAGCAGGAGCCCACGAAGCTTTGGAAAAAACTTTTACATCCGGAGCTTGTGGCAAGGTTAGGATTCAATGGAATGAAGCACAAGTCGTATAAGATGAATTTGGGCATAAGGCATGTCTTCAGCAGTTCCTCTTAAAATTTAGGTCTTTATGCTTGAAAGCGTTCCATTTAAAGGATGCGGTAATCTCACTGGTTGACTAACCTTGATTGCTGGGCGAAGCAGTAATGGATGCCAAACCTGTGACAGTTTAGAGTAGCTCCTGTCCGAGTTAAGGTTTAAAGAAAAGCAGCTAATATTTTGTTCCTTGTGTCCGAAGCCAAGGGGCCCTCCCAATAAAAGTGAATTTTACATATTGATATCAGGAAGACAATATCCGGCAAATGGAAGGCAAAAGATGCAATGCTAGTTAAGCGGCAGAGTGATGGAGATGAAAACAAACTAGCACATGGATGAGAAATGCCAATAAATGTACAAATCTTCAGTGATGAGCTTTAAGCCACTTCCATAGAATGGAGAATTACTTCGTATACATTTTTAAGAACTCAAAGCTATCTGATTGCATTTAGGTTGCAATTTAATTCATAGGGTAACCAGAGTCGAGCCCAATTGCATTTACTATGAGTTTGAAATAACAGTAGCTACGCGAAAAGCTAAAGGCATTTGCTAATGTATTATCTATATGCTGCCTGGCAAAGTATGAGTATCATGTACCCTTTGTTGTCCGGTATATGTATATATAGGAGAAGGTTATTGTTGTTTATCAAACTGATGAGTAAAATTGTTGCCCATGGCCCATATGTATATATAAAACGTTGTTAAGCTTATCAACCGATGTAAAATAAATTTATTTATTTATTATTTATTATCATGAAGGTCTGTGATTCTGTACTGGAATGTCAGAAGCATGTTAAAAACCGATCTGATCTTTTTTCAAACGAAATACGTGTATTCATTTACTAAAATAAGGCCTCTGATGCTAATCTATATTTACCATTTATCTATGTTTGAAGAAAATCTGTGTTATCTTTATTTTTAGATTGTGTACTTTTAAAAACTATACCCTTTTTTTATCTTTTGACAAACGGTATGGAGGTTTTGCAGCAATTTTTTTTTTTCCCCAATAAACTCTTTCTTTCCTTCTTTTTTCCCCCAAAATGTGGAAGTTTTTCCTAGAATTTACAGAGCTATAAAGAGTATTATTTGATGAATTTGTGTCATTTTATTTTGTGAGGAGATAGCATTCTAGTTGCTTTCAAACTAGATGCACCATATATTTCAAACTAAGGTCAGCTAAGAGATTTGCAGTTCATGATATGATTACTGCATATCAAGCTCTGAGGGGCATGGTAATGAAACTAGCCAATCCCGTGGTCCTAATATGTGATATTCATGCTTATGTACCGCGCAACAGTTGCTCATCAATCATAATGACCGCAATATCAAACGCCAATACCTTGCGTAAACTTTTGCCCCAACAAAACATGTGGAGAGATTGCCAATGAGCTTAGGGTATATTTCTGGATGATGAGATTGTTATTGTAAATAGTGTTGAATCTCTAGGCCACTCCAGCATGTAATGGTACATAACTTTCAACATATTGTCAATTAATGTGCTCGGGAATTTGTGTGAGTAACGGAGTCAAAAAGCATCTCAACTCCAGCAAATTACAGGGTGTAAATCTTTCATTCCATCAGGTTATTAGCTGGGCTATATTCACATATGCTTATTCCATCTATCAATAGCATCATAGCATTTGTATGCAAAAGGTATTAGTTTAAGTATATCTCCTGGTGGTGAAGTAAATGTTTTAACCGTGTCATTCCACATGCTTTCACCTTTGAAAGAGTTCTTGGTGTATTCAGCAAAAAACTGAATCTTCTGTCTCAAAAAAGAGTGATCATGCTCCTTTTTTTGATGTTTTTTTTATTTCCTTTGATATTTAATGGTGCCCTTGGCATATTGCATTACTGGCCACGACACTATAGACTGGATAAAGAGAAAATTCGAATCTTTCCTCAATGTATTGCTGTAGTGCCGGGCAAGTTAAGTTGTGACATTGAAACATAAGCAGTATATTAGATTCTTTTAGCATGTAGACAACTGTAAATACTTCTTCATGGACAAAAACATATATCCTTACCTAAATAGCTCTGTAGGTCTGTGGTTCTAGACCTTAAAATGTCTGCATTATGTCTGCGTTGTTTATTTTATATTTCTTTGGTGGAATCAATGTCCTTTCCTAAACTAGTGGCTATATTTTCTATGCTGCAATATGAAAAATTTCCTTCAAAAGCCATCATAAGCTATGTCCCACTGTCTGGAACTTGTAATGTGTTTGGCGAATTATGTTACCGACAGCATTGTTCTCCTTATGTGTGAACTTAGTTTTGCTGTTTTTTTTACAGGTTATCTTAGGTCATTCTCCGTTTCAACATTTAGTGGCCAGTCAGGTTAGTCTTCTACTACTAAAGACAGGCACTTTTCTTGAAAATAAGTCATTCACTTTCAGCTCTATGTTAGTGCCGGAAATTTTCAAATTCCTTTCAGTATGCTATGCTGCTCTGTATGCCTGATCTCTGGGCCATTGATCTGGTAGGGTGCAGAATGCTTGTTTAATTCCAAAATTGGAGTGCCATCTTGAATCTAATCTTAACCATTGATGTGGTTTTGACCAGCAAGTTAGTAGTGAGATAAGGGGAGCAACTTTATATTCCTTACTAATCAAATCTATACTGCACATGAACAGGTTCAGTGAACAAATCTGTTATGAAGAGGAATCATAGTCATGCCCGCAACTGGCCTTATGTCGCAACTAGGTTTAATCTTAAAGGAGCATTTACCTGCACTTCAAAGTCTAAATTTAAGTTTCTGGAGCGTTTTTCTTGACTTTAGATTTCTGTCTATAATATACCGGCAACCGCTCTTTTGCTCAAAGTTTTAAAAGCCTCCCGCCTGTAAATGCTGGCACGTAGAAACGCCGCCGATTGGCGAACCGTTTGAGTGCCGCAGCACGGCGCGTCGCATAAAGCCATGTTCCGCAGTCCCCGTTAATTGGTTTCAGTCCTCTGGCAGCCTGGTATTTGCGCCATTTTGGCAACGTATTCCGTCCACGTACCGCGAGGATAAACCGCGGCTTATCGCAGCGAAGTCGCTCGCAGCGGCCAAAGCCAGCGTTTAGCGCACGCGCCGAATTCGGCGGAATGATTATGGGCACGCATCTTACCGGCAGCCGGTGTGCGTGTTCGAGCCCCACGATGTCGTGCCCGCGGTTAGTGGAAGCGACGCCCACGTTTAAACAAGTGGTTTCAGCATTTACCAGCCTCACCGCCAAATGCGGTCGTCACTTCACCTGTATGTCTCACCAAAGCAATCGAATTGTTCCTTGCACGCGCTTCAAAGCGGCGGCTTAACGGCATTCCCGTTGAGCATAAACTGAAGTAAAGCATGGTGAAAGAATCTTCGATTTCAAATCGGAAGCGGAGTCCTGTCCTGAGAATTAAGCGCAGCGTGATATACCGGTTAGTACCAACCCCGCAACAGATGGGAGAAAATTTTACGGATGAGAGCTGGGTTAAACCTGCAACGGTTTAGAATCGGTGTTCCTCTCGCGTTCGTCCTGTTTGTGTCAATCATCAGCTTCAGCGCGACGCCAGTCCGTGTTCTCGTACCCAGCCGCATTCCGCGTCCCAGCATACCGGTGGGGGGACGGTAATGAATACAAAACGCCTGGTTACTACCGTTAAAATTCATATTCTTAGGGGAAACCTACGTTGAAACGGTTGGAAACGCCGTATCGCCCAGCGTCTCGGCCTGCCGTGCTTTATGGTTCCCGTTTGGGTGAAATGGTGCCCAGTGGCGTCACGCCTGCCGCCAACGCAACGCATGCGCAGCGGCCCATCAGGCCGCCGCTTCGCAGGGCGCGTATCTGGCGAAGGCGGGGTGGTGAACCGCCGAAAATTGAACCAAACCTGTTTTTCGAGAGCGATTTCGCCCGCTGGCCCCGTGCCGGCGAGCCTTCAGTCATCGCGTCAGCACGTATGGGCGGTGAATTTCAGTTGAAGCCGCATGCGGCCTGATAGCACGTCGCATGCCCGCCACGCGCCAGCTACTGGGTACCGAGTCGTCCACCGCCGCCGCACTGCAGCGTTTCGCAGTCGTATTTCGTGTTTTTCGGTACCTTCCGTCGCCTGGAAATCCCGCAGCCAGCCAGCTGTATGAGAGCCCGTAGCCCCTTGCGTAAGTGGCGAAGTTTCAAAGCCAGATCCGCGCCCCTTCTGCTTCTTTTGCTCAGCTTCTTCTGCTTCTTCCCCTGCCCGAATCGCGCACCCCGTGGCTCCGGCCGTTTCCGCGCACCGGTTAGATCGGTAGCTTCCGGTTTCCCGCTACATCCCGCGCAGCGCGACGCCGGAGAGATTGAGCCTGGCTTCGTATGAAATTGTAACACCGGCCGAGTCGGATCCGTGTGCGCCATCTCTCCCATCGAGGGTCCGCACCGCCGCACCAAAGTTAGTAGCCGATTTGTAGAATCAAAGTGCACCCGATGCGAAAGCTTTTCCTGGGGGTTGATCCTAGGGCAAGACTCAGCATCTGTCGCCTGGGCTGAAATGCTCGCCTCTCAAATGCTTTGGTCCATCCCAGTTCTCGGTGGGCACCCCAGTTCCTAAAGCGGGTGACCCTGGGACCTTGCATCACCTCTGTGTTTCCTTCTCTGACGGTGGGCGATTTGAGGAATCTGTGTTGCTCTTCGCGACAAGAAGCATACCCGACCTCCCGCTTGCGCCTGACGGTCAGACCGGTTAAATTCCGTGGCTACTTCGGCCGCGGATTTGCTCGGCCCTGGCCCGGCAATGTTCTAAGCGTTTTCTGCCAAAGACTGCGAATGCAAAAGGCAGGCGGGGAAATGGTGAAACCGTGGCTGGAGTTTCATCGGGCTGTGCACTCCCCTGACCTGGCCGGAGCAGAGCAGTCGCAGCCCTTTTGAACCGGATTTTAAAAAAAGTGGCCGTGGCCAGAGGTGTTGGTCATTTAAAGGAGTTCCGTTTTGGGTTTCAAGTCTTTGGAATGGCTCAATGGAAAAGTTCCTGGCTTTGGTGCAGATTTTTCCGTCCAGTTGTAGCGGTTTGGAGTAGTCGGCGTCGAATCGTGAGCCAAATCATCGCAGCGGTGTGGTCGATAATGGTCACACTGGGATGAACCGTAGCCGATGATCGTCCGAATCCGGAAGTACGGGAAGGTCGGCTGCACCCGTGAAAGCCAACTACTTGAAAGAGGCGGCCGAGGCAACCCGCGCCTGACGGATTTCAGTCATCGATTTCAGCCAGTCCATCCTGCGGTCAGGTCGGCCTCACGCTTCAGAGCTGGATAAGGAATAAGTTTGCAGTGAAAGAAAGAAGCGGCAGTAGCCTGTTTCGGCAGCATTCCCCGAAGCACCGCCTGGTTTATCATTGTCTTGAATTTTGACCAAGATTCGTGACGCCAAGCCTGAAGGCCGATAAGCGAAAGCGTCCCATGGAGCGTCTGTTGTTTATGCGAATTCCACAAAGCGATGCTTCATTCCAGCCTACCCGACGCGAAGTTCATAAGGAATATGACAGAAAGCGTTCAAATTTTGCCATAAAGAATTATGTCCAGCACGCGAGTACTGTACCCATGCCTGAAGATTGTTTCATGAGCATCCTCCTTCTCTCCCTTCACGAAAGTAAGCCATTGTCGACGAAAACAGCGACTTTGAGGTTAAAATGCCTTCACGTTACAGGAAGTGGAATGTAGTTAAGTAGTTCCTGAATAGTTATTCCGGCTGTTGCGCAAATTTGGAGCCTGTGAAACCAGTAGGTTTGAGCGGTCGTAATGGATTGAGATGAATGTTCGAGCTTCCTACTAATTTATAAGATCGATACTTTTACCACTCATTCACAACAATACACCAGATACCTATCGAAACCATATGATTCCACCTGGTTGGTCCATGATGAGATAAGGATCAAAGCCTCAATTGTCAAAATCTGACTGCCTCAAATGATTCCAGCGGTCTGCCTTGAATGTCAGTTTGAAGTTTAACCGAAACCCTGCGGTGATTCCATCTTCTGCCTGAAACAGAGCAGAATGGAGTGAATGGCGATTCGCTCAGTAGAGCAAAATTGAGCGTCGCGCTGTTCCCGACTCAGAAACCACAGAGTGAGAATTGGGACCATGTTACGAGCAAACATGGTTTGCTCTTTCGTCTGCTGCTGGCTACAGGCCTGGCATTGCAATTTATTCTTGAATCTGCACAACACGAGAGGAATGCGCGCCAGGAACGCTCTGCACTAAAGTCATGGGTGTCATGGACGTATCTCTGGTTAAGCCTGCCTGGGCAGGTAGCCCAATCCCCAGGGGATGTTTGTCCTCCGCACACCCTTGCCAGTTTCCTCGCCATGCACATCATTAGAGATGTTGAGTATTGTCATACTGCATATACAGCAATGACTCCTTGCATGCTGGAGTCCGTCTATTGCTTGACTATATATGCCAAAGGTCTAATGCTTCATTACGGCATTTTGCCACCTAAGAGCTTAAGCTTCATGCTAGTTATAGGTTACCTAACAAAAAAGCAAAGACACTTTCAAACCACAGAAAGAGTGCCACCTATTGATGACCATGGGAGACCCAGGGTCTATGTGGGGAGATACGGAATTATGAGCTGCAGGGGATGAAAGCTTCCAAGAAGCTAAAACTATAACTGTAAAGAATCAATAAAAATCAATGGAATCAATGGGAACAGCATTTCATTGTTTTTTCTCCTATCCCATCTTTCCTTCTTGTAAAAGGAATTCTTATGCTTCTGTTTTGTTGCTCATTTTATTTTCCTAGATCTGCTATAGTGTATTTTCCTAGATCTGCTTAGTAAATAGTCCTTTTAATATCATGAAGTTTTCTTTTTCAGAGCTGCCGCATATTCCCAATTCTGTTTTGGCCTCATCATCTTTTTATTTTGGGGCTACTTAGGTCTGCTGTTTTATTTTTGAGGATGCTTTACTTTTTCTGAGCAAGTCATGAATGAATGAGGATGTACATTTCTGGTCATAATATATGCCGAAGCTGCTATAAGATTGTTGGATGTCTGAAGAGACAATGCTATTTCCTTATCATGGAATAGGCAGTAAAGATGGAGTGCTCTTTGACGAGTTCAAATCACAGAAAGAGCATTTCTTTTCTATCCTCTCGACTAAGATATTTAGGCCCTCCAAGCTCATCGCAACCAGCGACACCGAACTGCCTCCCGAAGAACCTCACCTTATTTGGAAGGTCAGTCTCAAGATAACTGGTCTTACTATGAAACCAAGAAGAAATGTTTAGAAAGTTCTCCTTGAAAAATTCTTTTAGTGTTTAATTTTGCCAAGGATAACCACAAATGTTTGAGACATGAAACTGCTCCAAATCATGACGTGATGAGCTCATCTGCTGCCCTGTCGCAAATTGGCGCTGCTGTCATATTGAATGGAGGCATTTTATAATTGAAAAGCCAAGAGTATTAAACATCTTATTGTTTTTGAAGAAATCAAAAGCCAGTCGAGGAAGTTCATCCGTGCCCTCCTTGTGTAAACAAACCATGAACTTATGTATCAAAGACATTAATTGAAAAGCCATTTCCGCTGTGCGCTTAAATTCCTGCCAACATTATATGGGCAATTGAGGGTTTACTTGATCATTCTAGATAGGAGAAACGTGCTTCCTCGGCCTGAGCCATCCATCTGCTCGGAAATCACGCCTGGCATCTGTGAGCCATAAGAGAACACAGATGTGTATATGCAGATACAGTTTCACCGATGTCCCTTACGGAAGATTCTCCTTTAAACCCTTCCAAAAGGTTCTGAACACCATCACCTTTGCCTTTGTAGCTGACCTGCAGTTTTTCTTTGCAGAATGGCCCATAGTCAACATTTCAGCCCTTGAGGAGAGGAGGACATCATCGTTTTAAAGAAAATTGGGATGCACCAGGTGCTACAGCGCTCTCACCCCAAAGCTCTTGGTATTGCGACCGCCCATTTGCAAAGGCCAGCGTAATGATATCGGTGCCATCCCACCATTCCCCATACGGAGGCACGCCAACGGAACAGAATAAAGTGCAGTTTAATGAGAAACGGCACCAGCGGGGCAGTTTGCCGCCATGCACTGGATGCTACTAAAGCAAACCAGAGGATCAGATGGTTATAAATCATATGCATTTGTAGTAAATACAGCCGCCTTCCATGGCGCGCTCTTTGGAATGGGGCTTTAGGATGGTACGGAGGAACGTCTTATCAGTATGGTAACCGCGCGCGCGAAGTTCTGCCGCTATGATATCACTTATATATGCCTGAGCAGGTCCCCATTTGTTGGTAGTGGGAGTGGGATTAAATGCCACCTGCCTTATGTTTGCAGCGATTGTTTTTACCAATCTCGTGTTCTCCGCCAAAACAGGCTTAGGATGTCTACGCGCGGATTACCTTTTAGCGGGCAGCCGGGCCTATTCTTACCCTTTGCTGCGTGCTTTTATACTGATTTGACCGGAAGCGTGCCTTTTATAACTTTATGGAAACCGCAGTGGGAAGCTGCCTTCGGGCGGCATGCGCAAAGCGAGCTCCCAAAAAAAAATTGAGAGTATGCCGTCATACCTTAAAGCGCACAGTTTGTCAGAACAAGAAACCGCCGCCTTCGCAAACAATTTGCGCGCATCGGGCTACAACCGAAACAGATGGGCTAAAGAGGTTTGAAATTGGCAATCTTTAATGCCACTGGCTCTGCCTTATTTTCACATGCACATTATGGCTTGGCCAATCAACCTGTACTTGTTCAGGTGGTGCCGCGGTTTTCTATCTTAGTACAAACTAGTTGCTTTCGGTGATGGGGGCAATATGTATTTTTTCCGTTATTCAGCTGATAAGGTATGTACTTTTTGCCTGCACTATATATTTTGAGCTGAATTTTATGTTGTAAAGAAGTAATTTATAGGTCGTAGATGTCGTAGCAAATTTTAATTTTGGCCCCTGCCAAGAGAGAGCTCTATAGCAAATGGCCACAAAGCCAAACGTTTCCAAAATGGAGTAATGACTTTAGTTTCCACCAATCTAACGATACTGGCAAATCTCTTGAATATTTTAGGCTCGCAGTTGGACAGTTCAAGTTCTGTCCTAATTCAAGATCTTTGCTAATTTGTTATATTCCATGCGGTATGTACCCTATTTACTGCTATGTATGTAGCTGTCCAAACTGAAATGACTTCAGAGGCAAATGACGGCCATGCTCATATATAGAATACACTTCCTTAGTATCTATGCCCTGCATTGCAAAAATACCTGCTAACATTACCGTTAAAGTTGTTGAGGGTCTTAAAATTTCAAACGTAATGAGATGAAATAAATAATGATACAAGGCATTTCCAGGCTGAGCAATGCAAATGCTTGTAATGCTATCTCTCTAAAATTTAACATAAAATGCAAAATTTATATAATTTAGCCACTTGTTTAAGATCTCAAACGTTTATAAACATTTTGTTTTAGCACACTCTGCGATCTACTAAGTAGAGAATGAATCTCAGCAAGGCGCCCAAGAATCATGCATTCTGGCCATTGGCTTTGAAGCCTTAGTTCTCAAACATCGTTTCAAAAGGGTCTAAAGAGATACGGAGTACAAAAAATATCCAAAGTATCTAAAACAATCTAATCTATTTTAAGATATGTAGATACTTACATGCTTTAATATAATACTTTTTAATATACGGTCACCAGAGATAACAGACCTGTGCTCATAAAAGTGTTTGCCGTGCAACAAGTGTTTAATTATACTGGGGTAGAGATGACTTCGGGGTGTCGCCATTATAAAAGCTCGGCATTCACGAGAGGAAAATTACAAGCACGAAATCGCATATCAAAATCTCACAAAATACCATTATGGAAATTTAAAGCAAGTACCTGGCGTAACCTTGTTGGCAAGTTGGTGAAATAAGTGAGAATGGCGCTAAAATCACTTCATTGAATTATGTACCAATCTGTAACTCTAAATCAAATGTTGATTCCTTTAATGAATCGAAGTTAATCAAGCTCTGGGTAAAGTTCTATAACCGAAAAATAAAAATAAAACTGGTTTTACATCTCAACAATTTGGTTTATACCATGGGAGAAGGTCCACAGTGAGACAACGCCAACTGGGAGGGAGCCTGCCTGTGCTGAGGATCAGAAAGAGAAAGAAGCCCACCAAGAATAGAATGAAACCAAACGAAGTTTTTACTATTTCTTTTGGCTTTATGTGCGGCTCTCGAAATTTTTGTAAACTTATGGTTTTACTACGGTCGGCGTATGCGGTGGCCAAATATTGTTTCTAGAGTAAGCTAGCCATTGATGTTTTAGAAAAGAAGCAAATCATGCTGCAGTTTGTCTCTGGTTCCTTGGCTTCCAACTCAAGATTTAAAAGCCCCCATGCAGATGTCGACTAATTGTTTTCTAAGGTTTTGTTATGCTAGACGTTATCCCTTTATCATTCCTAGATTCCGTGTGCATCAGCAAGATGACATCAAGATCCTCATGAATATTTATGAAATGGATTTAATTAGCCTAACCAGCTATCCGGGATTCTTCTGCTAGTTTTGTTTATCCGATTCTTCTCAAGTAGTTTTGTTTTTTTGTTTGTTGTCTACTTTTTGTAGTTTTGGTCCTTTCCGTTGTTAATCAAATCCATGGATTTTCTAGTTGCTTCTATAAATAGTTTTTTTTTTTGTTTGCTCTACTTTTGTAGTTTTGGTTTTGTTTTGAGGTATGGCTTGGCTACTTTACATTTGAATGATAAGGTTTCTATGCAAAGTGGTTGTGAATAAGGAAACCATAGCAAATTTTATAATGCTATAAGCTATTTAGGCTTCTTCGCCGGGCCATGCTAAAGGGGGCGTGTATATGCCTGTATTGCTCTTCTTCGCACATTTCGTTGAACGCCAAACAAGGTTTTCACCCAAAGAATATCAATTGATTCTCATTTCACTTGTTAAGTAATGATTTTAAACTATATGACTCAAGGAAAATTCATTTTAACTTATTTATCCTACACGTCCATTTCTTTTTATTATTTCAAGTGATGCGCGGCTTGCCCCCTACTGCCCCTTATCCCCACCTCCATTGTCCACGCTAAAACTTTGATGGCAACCAACCTGGATTTCGACCCCGTGCATATCATTTCCTGCCCCATGGTACCCATGATACAAGTCAAATATTAATTAGAGATTTGAAACTTAAGTGCACCACATATACCCATGTACCATTGTATGTCCTCCCACCATAATAAGGATAAAAGATTTAGGTACAAATAAGGTGCGCACAAATATATGGCCTTTCACATAGCATGTCTCATTTTCCGGTTAATTTCACTGGTCCATATAAGTATGAAGAAAAGTTTAGTTTTCACACTGTCTTAGCTCTTGCATCCTGGCATGTCATGCCCTTTCATATGACAATTTCTTTACGACTATGTTATTGTATTAAGACTTGTCACGGCAGTATTCATCACGCCTTAGTGCTTTCGGGTTTGGTATCTTAGAAGATAATTGACGTTGATGTTTGACAATCATAGCGCCTTTCGATTCACACTTTTTGCTCTTTAAACAACATTCTCGAGAACATTACAGAAAGAAAATGAATGAAGAACTTTGCTGAATGTCTGTAATGATATTCTCGATAAATACTATATAATTAAATGATGCACCTTTTGTTCATGTGATGCATCATAATTATTAGTTGTTTGGCACGCAAAAGTATATCATCTCTAACTTCATACAACGTTAAAGCATCATCCTGGAATTGGCTACCGCAGCGGTGTAATCTAATGCATACCAAAGCTGTTGTAATATTTTAAAAGTATGGTTTTGGTTCAACTCATGCACGCTAAGACTATCCGAATTTCATAATTATGTGGTGTACCAGTGTCCGCAAAGGGCTATAAATACGCCTACCAGCATATCCAATGCGTTTTATTTAATTCCTTTATGAAATAAACCCAAATATTTCCTGAATGCCCCACCAACAACGCGCTACCTTTTTATATAGGACCGCTGATTATTAATTGATGGAAGTATAATAATCTTTGAGGAGTTATTATCGTAAAGTGTACATCATGTGTTTCCCGGGACGCTGGACAAATGTTTTACGATAGAACAAACCGGAGTTGCCTAACCGCTCCGCATCGTTTTGGTAAAACATGCAATTTCTACTGTCCAAACAGTGCCTACATAGTTATACGGCGTACTATTAGTTCCTGCCACAATTCTAATGTATTGTATCATGCACTTCATTTATGGATGCACTTCGTTATAGCGAAAATTTTTACAAAGAGAAACGCTTAGTTGGTGCTATACCGCAGTTCCAAAAGTAAGTAAACTGTTATGTTTTCCGACGCCGCAGTTTATAATGCTCATGGTATGCAAAATTCTGTGTCCCATATTCTTGACGATGAATTCATGCTTTATCCCGTACTGTCGTTTTGTACGAATCTGCCTTTGCGAAACAAACACGTACACCCTAAAGTTATTCTACATGGATTTTTTCCTCAAAAATCACTTATCAGGGAGCTGCATTGTTCCGGAATAAAGTAATTGAAGCTGTGTAGCAAAACCTACTGATTAACCTCTAATTAAGCTTAGTGTCGGCGGCACTTTCGCTTCATTAAAGAATTGCGCATTGATATTTCGCTTGTACGGCAAAGCAGCACAACTAATCCACAGATCACCAAATCCCTGAATCATACTAGAAGCAAAGGCTCTCAAGATAGACATCCGTGGGATAACCGCTTAGGCTTCCTGAATCTAATGACCATGCAAAGCCGAGAATAAACTAATGCTTCAAATCAACGGCACGCCTGTCTCAATCGCAACCAAACCTTCTCCGATGATTTCTAAGCCAAAAAATGCCCACCTTCTCGAATGCAATATAATCTAAAATGGCATCCATTGCGCCCGCGTCTGGGCTCTTTAAATAAGTAAGTACGAAAAGCAACCATATTATGCTTTCTCCCAGCCTTTTGGCTCATGACATAACCGACACTTCCGAACTTTTGATGCCGCCAACTGTTTCGATCCGTGGAAAGGTACCGACATTTTTACCCTGGTATATGAGGCCGGCTAACAGCTATGCTGAGGCCAAAGAATAAGAACGGAAACGCTGAGTAGCTTCAAAAAGCAGTTTTTCAACACCAAACAACGCCTGTAATTATCCTATAGCAATACCTGAAAGTTCCTAAAGTAACCATTTAATTTTTAGGTAATACACGTGTTCAATTTTAAATCACAATCATAATTTCTATAAGTAAATTGAACAATCATACCTTTCCACAGCGGTCATATGGCGCCCGTTTCCTGGCACCTCATTGCCAATTATATTAGAGATAAAGGATGCGTTTATTTTTTAAGCGATTCCTACGTCTGCCTGATCTGGCCAGAATTGAATCAATTCCATGAATATGCACTGCGCCCATCTTTACATCAGCCCTATGTATACTCCTTGCACCCCATGCTATACAAGCATAATATTAGTGGCTAAGAAGTTCGGTGCCATGCATGAAAGCTAAGAAACCAAGAACACCATTGCATCCATGGTCACTGAGCCAAACAACATGCCAACCCGCATGTATTCAAACCTATACAAAGTGATCCTTGCATATTACAGACATCAATAATAGTGGCCTAACAAAGTGTGCTCAAAGTGGAGCTTGTGGTATTCTTAAGCCCGGTTCCACCGCCAACAAATGAAAAATGTAAATATAAACTAAAACTCTAAACTACACTTATAGAGCCAAGGCAGGTGCCTAAGCCTCGTGATGGTCCGGGAAGTAAGTCTTCCTATATTTGTTTTATCGTTGTGCTTTATCAGAGGAGCCTCATCGCAACCACAAAACCTGCTACTGCTTCCAAAGAGACTTTCAGATCTTCCACATTCATTTTTTAAATGCTTCATCCAAGCGCTAACGCGCTTCCCAAAACCTGCAGATTCTCGAGATATTCACGCCAGTCTTCGTCGCCAAATCTAGTATCTGGTTGGAGGTGAAAACATTCGCATCTATTCCCATCTCTGCAATAGGTAGGCCTCTCAATCTCTTCATCATCCGACGTATCGCATCGCCAAGAGGCCGAAAAATAAAGATTCTATCTCGCTTCATAGCTGCTCCTAACATCTTTAACCGTGCCTACAAAAAGCCAAACACTTTGTATATGGTAAACAAAGTGTAATCTACCAACATCAGGCAGAAATGCATCACCTTGCGCCAAGGGGATATATATAAGCAGCCAGCCAAGCGTGTGCCCGCCAGTGGGCCCTAACTCAGCTTCCTCCACTGGCCGTTAGTCTTCCTCATTGGCATCATCCTTCATGGACACCAACCAACCTCAAAGATCCCAAAATCTTCTTCTACGTTTTCCAATCTGCTCAATCAATATTCCACGGGAAGGCTATAGACAAACTTCAACATCACATGAGAGGCATGCTTTGATTGAGAGTTAGACGCCAATTTCACCGCACGGCTCTAATCACCAATGACCAGGTTTGACGGAAGCATCCAAGCATTCAATCAACACAAAGCTTGGGGAGCACCCATCCTAAAATATTCTCCTTCAGCCTTGCAATCACAAATATGTACCCGACAAACTAATTCCAAACACGACCGCAGACATGAAGATGATCTGTTCCAAATCCCTCTCTAAAACTATTAACGACTACTCAAAGCACTGTGATCCAAAATCTACGCTGCACTGCACGCCCACACATCCACTCCACCTATGCTATCAAAGGATACTTACATCCAATGAATAGTGGCTCTCTCTCAGGAACAGACCTCTCAGCGCCGCACCACCTTCTTTCTCATCGCCTTCGCCAGCCCTCGCTCAAAAAACAGGAGCCCCCAAAGAAATATAAACACTGATATTGTCGCTTCTTTCTCATCCTGCGACTCATCTCAAAGAAGAACATCATCCGTGACCGTAAGAACATTACCTGAATGCCTCTGGACAATTTTATATCTCACCTCATCATCAGCCATAGGTTATTGCCAAATGCTCTAATGTAATCGCTATGCATCAAAGAGGGCAATAGGTAGTTAAGAGCACTATTTGCCTATTTCCGCGTATCACCTTTGCTTAAAATAATCTTGAAAGTTGGGTACATGCTAAGCTACTTTTTGGTGTGTTAGTCAAACCAAAGAATGTTACATGGGTGTCTAGTCCGCACTGCTGCGCAACCGATGGAAAAGCTTATAGCGCTAGATTTCCATCAAGAATTCGCTGCGCTCAAACACTATATATCGGCGCTCTTTTGGCTTAAGACATGAATGGGGCTCCGAACAGATTGATAGCCTACCAAAACGCTTACCACCAAATAGAATCTCAAATCTTGACCCAGAAGGCCTCCTACCTTACGCTTATAATTTCTGGGTAAGGAAACAAACGATGTATATATACTATAGTAACTGGGCGAATAAATGGATATATTGCCCGATACCGTCACAAATGGATGTACAAAACACAAATGTGCCAAAGCAATTTCGCAAGCTTTCAAAAGTATCGTAAAAATAGTGTGAAAGCGGTCTCTGCAAAATAAAGAAATTTTGATATCTATAAGCAAAGTGTTTACATTCCTGCCAAGTAGAGTAAGTCAAACCTCGAGAAAAATCACTTCCGCACGTGGTTTCCTCCCATCACATCGCTTATGAAACTGCAGATGCAAGATTTAGCTCGCTAAGATCAAATTTTATGTCCATGCCGCTTTGGCGGAACTATTGTGCTTAAAGATGAGGCCCATGTTTGCTCTTTTGCCCATCCTATATTAAGCATATCTAAGAGACTCTTGGTATTAATGATGATAACCTCCAAGAAATGGTCTGGCTGCAAACTGGCCCAAACGGGATTATACTTTGAAGTCTATTTTCGTGGAAAGTGACTCCATTGCCGGCGTAATCATATGGTTCGAAGTGCTTTACCAGCCCAAAAGCCTGAATGTTTCATATTCCATGTTTTATTCGTAGTTCTTAGGACTTTATTGCCTAAATAGTCCATTGTATTGTTTTTGCCATATGACTCAAATCCCTAAATGGTATTGTATACGATTGATTAAAGATCCTCGGGTCCCTCAAATGGCATGAATAATATTGACGGATTGATCCTCGAATATTGGCTCCCTCGATGGCACTGTGGCTTGCCGCCCGGAAATTCTTCCTGGAATCTTCTGAGGTGCAATTCCCTTTATAATGACCGAAAAAGGCAAATTAACAACGCGTATGACAACCATGTAGTATATTATATTTTACAGGCATGCCTAATCAAATTAAAACGGCAAACGAAAATGACATTCCCGCCAGCAGCCTTCCTAAATTTAGTCGTTCCACTCTGCTTTTATGCTGACCCGCCCTGAATCTTCACAACTTAATTTAGCATTAAGGTATATACCTTTTACCGCTCGTGGTTTGGCATCTGAATTGTAATCGTGATTCCTGTGCGCGGCTTTCATCGTTGTTACTCTTTTACGCGTTCCTTCAAAACCAGGAAGCTGTTGTTATTTGATAAATCATGTCATGCTTATGTTGTGTTTTATTTTAGTTTCAAAGCGCGCTGTTTTACGTTAGGTTTTAGCGTATGCCGATATAAAGTTAATGGAAGAAGGAAAACTATATGCAAAATTATAATTTTGGTAATAATCTGTGCTTGGATACTGAGGAGGAACTAGGAAACCCTCGTATATCAGTATATCGCCCCAGTAGTTTTTTCTGCTAAGTGGCGACGTAGAATGGCAATAGGTGCTTTTTACAGCGTCGCCTCGGTTAGTGCTTGAGGCGACTTTGTGCAATGCCAGCCTGTATTTAGGTGTGATGACCCGCAAACGCGAGCGCCTTGGAATCCGCGAAGCTGTACAACGCGTACCGAAACTGAGACTCAGCTACAGTTGCCTGTCTTAATGCTCTTGTCCCATTGCTCAGGATCTTACAAGTTTCCATAGGACCGAGCGGAAAACGCGAGCGTTTTAAATATAAAACTGCATGCTTAATCAATATGTAATGAAAATTCGAGTTGGTCAGCGCGCGCATGAGAACATCTCGGAGCTGGTGTTATGAAATCCAGCGCCATTGTGGTTGATTTCCGCAGTTTTCAGAACATGGTTCTGCAACAAGATGTAATGCCACCTGATCTGGCGTTCTCGCCGATGGTGTTGTATTTGGACAATAAGGGATAATGGTTTCGCAAACATAGTCGTGTTGTTGAAAAGCTTGATGCATAATCTGACTCAGCCTCTCAGGCTTTCAGATAGCGCGCCAACACAGAAGATAGACTCCGGGTCTATAGTGGGAGTATACTGTACTTGCAGCTTCCCCTGATAATCTAAAACAGTATCAGCAAGGAAAATAAAAACAAATATAAATAAGAATACAAATAAGTATCATGAATAAATCCTTAGACCTTCTACTTCCTAGCAATGGCTCTTTCAGTGTGGAACTCTCTACATTCCAAGTCAAGTATATTAAGAGATGCCCAGTACTTCTCCACTCAATAGACCCTTGTTTACTGCTTCCAAAACCTGCCAGTCTTAGATGGATTATTCCCAAGAAGTTAAGTTTCTCTTCAAATGAAATCAAAGAATTGTTAGGCCGCGGCGTATTCCCGCCAATACAGATCTGGGTATTCCATGATTTCGAGCAGCCTGCAAAACAGCAGTTGGCGATGAGATTTCGCTATTCCGTATTGTTAAAACGGTCATCTTTACCTAAAATACCCCCCACCTTCGCTATCTCCAATTGTCTGAATCATTTTAGAATTGCTCAGCTTTTATGAAGGCCTGGGTATGCCTGGCTAACTGAATCTCCGAGGAATATTTAAAGGATTCTACCGTTGTTAATAGAGTAATTTTGTTTTATGAGGTATGTAAGCATCTCTGTGTTCCCTGCAACTACGTGCTTTGCATTAATTTATGATGTAAAAACGCTTCTTCTTCAGCATCAACTGGTGCCCTTAATTCCTTTTGCTTCCTTTTCTCCTAATCATGCTTAAATACAGAGACAGTCTTATGATTTTAAATTGCGAAGTTGTCGGGCTGTTCCTTTGTTCTGACGGCGGGTTTAGTTTGTCTGAACTTAAATTAAAATTATGCAGCCTGTGTTTGATCCCACCTTTTGTTTCTGCTATCTGCGTGCCAGCTACAGGTCCAAGTTGCTTACCAAGCCTTTATGCCTATTAAATACGGGCCGAAATGTGACCATTTGACTGCCGTAACGAACCTGAAAGATATTTATTCTCAATGTACGATTATATCATTAAACTGTACAACACCAAAGAGCTTAGGTGCTCGATAGGGCGCATTTTTCCTCTTATAATATTCCGCCAAAGGTGCAGGAATACAGCAAAACACTTGCCGCGCAAATGTTCGGTTTCCTGGTGAAAACATGATGACTACAACCAAACATGAGAAATTTTTTTTCTCCTTCTTTGGCACAACGGGCCAAGGCAAGGGTAACACAGCAAAATACCGTTAGCGGCGTATTTTTGTTTTGTGTTCCCTGAAAACACATATCAATCAAACAAGTGGGGAAAATAAATCGATAAGACGAGTTGATGCTTTATATATGGCCCAAAGTCGTTCTGAAAACAATTATTACCGCCAAACTCATAAACATGAGAAATTAATCTGGCCGTATGCTATCGAGTTGACGCCGTGTTCTTGGGTATAAGCCTGTCTTGAGAACTGATAAGGCCATGTTATGTTAAATTGATAAGAAGTCACCTTGAAGACTAGTCAAGCACAGAGCCTATGCTACGTCACACTAACGCCAGCATGCGCCCTCTCCAACAAGTTCCATTGTACACTTCGCGCGTGCTGATGTTCGAGAAATTTGTTCCTTATCTAGCAGCATAGTTTCCAAGCATAGTCCCAAGAGCATCCTTCCATTGAAATGGCTGAATGAATTTTTGGTCTTTGTCACTTGATTTCCCGTGGGAAAAACATGAAAGCGCGGTACCTATAATTTTATGTATAGAAATTAAAGATTTATGCCAGCAGTCTGAATTTTATGCTATTCTGAATGCTGTTATGTTGACGGGGTAAGATAGAAGGTAAAAATAATGTATCTAGATTACACAGTATCACTTTGTTAATGTTCTGTAAAGCCCGTACAGTTCTTAGGTTTTATGAATGCTGAGTATGCAACGATAAATGTTGTATATTAATTCAGTCACCACCCTGAAGGTTTCATTTTTCACAAGCATGAATGTTCTTGAAGGTTATGCGGCATATGGACGGTGTTGTTTCGAGTCCCTGAGATTGCAGTCCAGAGTATTCTAAAACGACGGCCCCATGGGTATTTCAGTATTTATAAACGATAAATAAGTGCGCGCTTGAGTCCGCGCAGCGCCGCCAGCTATGGAACTGAGACTCTGTTGTGCCTAAAGCTCTGCGTTCAATGCTCCTATACTTCCCATTTCGTCAGGGACCGCAAAGCAGAGCAAAAGCAGTTTTTAAGCATGCAATCAAGATATATATGTAAGCAAAATGCTTCTTGCACTTTGTTTAGTCCCCGCCAAAGTATGGTCAGTACATTTTGGCATTGGTTTCATGGGGAACCATTTGCTATTATGGTTAACTTCTAAGCTTGTGGGACATGGTTCTGAAGTAAGATGGTGATGCCCCCTGGAATCTAAAGGCCCCGCCAGTAAAGCCCTGGATCACGTATACTGCAAACAGAATTGTTTCTTCCAAAAGTCGCCTAAATAACATGACTCAAGCTTCAAGTTTTCAGAAACAGTGCTTTCAGTGTACAGTGAGAATTTTTTAAAGTGATCAAAGCATAATGTGGGCTGCATTCCTGATAATTTAAAAAGCAACAAATCAGAGTAATAAAATGCAGCAGAACTAAGAATGGAAAGGCTTATTTGTAACATGTTGGCTTGTGAGGCAAGAACTCCAGCGATTTGGCATGTCTCCAGGTGATTTCTCCATTCTAAGTACTGACTCTTGTTTTATATTGTTCCAAAATCCTGCAATTTAGCTGAATTAGCTTCCATAGTAGAATTTCTTCAAAAGGCAAATCAGCAATTCGCTGTAATGCTCTGTGAACACTCAGCCCCTTCTAAAACAGGTCTGGGTATGCTATGATTACTGTGCCTGCAAATACATGAATATGATGAGACTGATATGCCATATTTCACTTAAGGCCTCATTTTACCTGAAAGCCCTGCTTTTCACAAGGCTCAATTGTTTCACCACTTCCCAATGGTTTGAAGTGTGAAGACCTGCAACAATAACTGGAATTCTGAGGGATTTAGCCATGTTAGTTCGTCATGGCCAAGAGATGGTGGCAGTATGTAAGCATCAGGCATTCTGTTCACTGCCCTAGAGTGCAGCATCTCTTCAGTCCTTTGCATCCTCAATCTTTACGCCTCATTTCGTTCTGATTGTGCTATATATGTACACAGACTTCCTGTATCATTAAAAAACTATATGTGAGCCGCCGCACCGCTACCACTCTTTTGATATCATTCTGGTTCTCAGCTTGATTATGCTTTAATTAAACTCACATATGTGGAGCCAAGCCTGTAGAAATGAATATGCCAGTTTAATACATCCGCTGCTCGCCAACTTCTTTGTGTCTATTATGTGTGTCGGTTTTTGGCTGAGGCCTGCAATTGTCTCTACAAAAAATGCATATGAATTTATTATTATTTTATCTTGTATATGTGTAGGGGCAAATTCGCCATATAAAACATGAAAAACAAAACCTGAATACTATGTATTAGGTAAAGCAAACAAAACTCTCTTTATGATACAAATCACCATTACCATATGGTACAGTATCTAACCACTAGTTAAGGAATTGATATGTGCCCTGGAGTTCAAGTCCTCTTGATCCTGTTTTTAACGAAAAACAAGTGGTATGTTACATTGTGAGTAAGTTGAGATCTGAAAAGTGCCCCCAAATAAAATATCCCCCCAGACGGAGTATTGTCTTGGGTGGATCTCTCCTCGATTCACTCACGGAATTGAATGGACGAGCTGTATGCGCTGAATTGGCCGAATCAGAGACATGTAAGATAGGAGGAAGCAAAGCAGCGTTCCATGCTGAGGGGAGCTCCCAATCCGCCAAACAGTTATTCTTTAAATCGCACAGTAAAAATTTCCACTGCGCAAATGACTGTGGATCCTGGGAGGAGGAGATTTAAGTGATCTTGGTGGCTGTGACCCAAACTAAATAAAGATATCTCAGCCTCCCTGTCCCTGTCTTCTAAAATGTTAAGAAAACTAGTTAGGCCTATATGTTATATTGTGTGAAATTTTCCTCTTTACTGTTTCACCACAACCACAGTAAGTCGAGTTTTGCACCGCTATCAATATTGCTAGGTCTAGATCCAGTAATGCCATCAAAGAGCCGCTAGGTCTTATATCTAAGCCCCTTAGAAGGGAGATCAACTCTACATTTCCAAAGACCTCAAAAATCCCAAAACTTTGCTTATATTTCAAGAGTTTAAGGAAACGAGGATATATTTCACAAGTCAGAAATATCGAATGTCATCATGTTTTAAACCACGGGTATATCCAGGCCTTGATATGTTATTAAAACTATATCTTGACATGTTCAAACCATTACCACAGAATAACAAAATACACGGCATTTTTAGTGGACTTAGCAAATTTTGTGATTTATGTTGGCTTTTAATATGACCACACATATCCGATATTTACGGCATTGATAGGAAGTCGAGGGCATAAGGAGAGTGATGCACCTGCCGTTAGGGCAAATATATCAGTTGTTTAGTGCAGGCTTTAGGCCATTTGTGCATTTTAGTACATGCGCTATATATAAATTGTTTTTCAAACTAGACGGGCATGGAAAATGTTCTGGATGCAAAATTTGAACACTTTATCCCGTCTAAATCTTTTGCGACCAAACAAATTTCCTTCATGTACTGTTTTGTGCTGCTCACTGAGATTTAAACTTTGTTTTAAAGAATGCTTCAGGGTTAATATGTTGCTAAGCGGTATTATATCCTTTCATGTTATAGATTGAGTCCTTCATATATAGATTGGATATTTGCTGTGGTCACATGTTGATACTCACAAGGTGAGTAAGAAAGAGCAGTTATTCAATGCTATTAATGGTTTTACTAACTTTTTATATAGGTGTCATTTGAATGGCATCATGTCACGCTGAACCTTCCGCCTGAGGAGAGCCAAGCTGGTTACGAACTCATCTATGTCAAAATATATCATGTGACCCATTATTTTGTTTCACATCCATCGCCCAGCACCGACATCCACGCGCCAATCTACACCAAACCCTATCTCACAAAGTCAGAAGCTCGTAGACACATGCTGCTTGCTGTTTTAGCTGCCTGCTAATGTAATGCAAATGCATGTCTTAGTAAGTCTAACTAACTGGGCCAGAATAACATGTGGCCGCCGGGCTTGTTCTTGAGCGCTCTTTTGTTCCGCAAATTTCCATGGTTCGAAAAGCCGAAATCCAATCCTTGAAGTTTAAAATACCGAAGGCAATTTGGATTTGTGATGTAGGTATTGTTCCATTGTAATAAAGCATGATTTTGTGAGTAATGCAGTCATATATCACAAAATGTCAAACTCCCGCCAAAGTGTTTCTCTACTCCTAATTCAATATGTCTTGTTCCTCAAAAGATTTTTTTCAAAATAAATACCCAATCATCACAAGTAAACCTTTTTGTTCTTCAAATAGCAAATATCTCCAAAGATCGATGAATGACTTCATCTCTTTGTGTTTTATGGGAATAATCATGCTACTTAAATAAAATGGGCTTGCATAATAAATGGAGATGAGTGTGGTGCAAATGAAGCATTACAATGCCTTAACCTTTTGTAAGGCCTGAAGAAATAAAAGACTTACATAATTCATTCCATCTCCATTCACGCAAAAATACGCAGAGATAGATCAAATATTGTAGCTTGTGGGATTTTGTACAAATGCTTTTGTTATTCTTGATTGCCTGTGGTAAGGTGAATTCTCCTTGATGATACTCAACCATCAACTCCTTGTGGGAATCAAGGTAATTTTAACAAAAATTATAAGGCTTCACAATGATCAGTCACAAGTTTATCTATTCTAAGAGGGTAAGTATTTGATATTATGTGAAGGTTTATATTCCAAAGAGAGATTTTACCTTGCATGGCTATACAGAGTGCAGTCTTACATCAATGGACACTTAAAACAATATATATCATATCATGTATTGTAAAACATTTGATTGATAATGGCACTTTTTGGGCCTCTGTGTCACTTATATATATACCTATTGCAGAATGATACACTATATAGGCATCATGTATTTTGTGCTTAACTGTCATGCATCAGAAAAGAATGGGCATTCCGCTTCGAATGATACTAAGCAAATGTACCCTGCTTTAAATGTTGTCGCTAAACCGATGCACTTCCGTCTGTTTAATGGTTCCAAATCAATATCCAGATCATCATGGCTTCTTTGATTCCTCGCAAACCAGTAAATATGTTATCTAGCTGCTTCTCCGTGGGGTTGAGCACTGTCTGTTGGTTTGTCATTGAAAGTGTCTGCAAGGAGCCAAACGTCGGCAGAAAGGTTTGATCTGAGACTGCAAACCAAAACTCTGCAGGTGATTCCACCTTTGACTGAACATTGTTATTTAGACCAACTTCCAAAATCTGGGCTTCAGATGCTTAAACTTTGCTGGTTCTGTGGCTGCCTTTCTACCATCTGGTTGATTACCCTTCGCTCTGTGAAGAATACTTTACATACCGGACCTGGTTTAGCCTCTCCTGTGCCCTTGTACTTTGCTGCAATATCCCAGTAATTTGTATTTCTCTTTAATGGAAGGTTTGATTGGCTGCACTGCAATGGCAATTGTGACTTCTGTGTGTGCAGGTAACCTTAGTATCAATATCATTAAAATGCGTAGTGAACTTACAGGAACAAGTTTGCTTCTGTATCATTCTCCAGGTCTACATTATTGAAATTTCTGGCCAATGGAACGTGCTTCTACGCCAGCAACTTTTTGTCCGTTTCTGAAATACAAGGGCGCACGCCCAAGTTGCAGAAACATGCTGGCGCGAAAAACATAATAGATAACCTTAGGAAACATGTTGATAAAGACAAAACAAAAAAGATAACCTTACCGTATGAGCCCAAAGATCTGGATTATCTGCCTATTATCAAACCTAAACCTCCTCCAGCTTCAAAACAATCAGCAAAGGCGATCGAAACGTTGTTTGCTATTAAGGCCGTTAATAAATGACCATAAATAGAGGTTATATCTAACAAGAGTTCCATCAGCCTCAGAGTGAACATTTTCTGCAACCAAAAATTTATGACTCAAGGAAACTTCAAAATATAGAAAATCCAAAGTATTTATACTTTCTCATGGTTGTGCCTACTAAGTTGAATAAGGCTCAAAAAATTATAATATATCAGGGCGATCGAAACCATTCCAAAAATTGGGGAACAAAACAGAATCTCCATGGTGCATAATTTCCATAAAAACAAAGTTGCAATCAATGGCTTCAGCAAATCATCAGCAGGCTCACAGAATTTGTATATCGTGGTGCCAAGTAATAGAAAGTAAACACATGAAGACAGAAAAATATGTGCATGCACACATATACACCAGCGGAAGGAATGCAAGGATCTACAAACATGCAAATTATACCGGTAAATAGTCCGCTGAAAGAATTTCAAAACAGAATCACTAACTATAGGTTGAGTTGCTAATCTGAACAAAATTTCTTGCTTGCTGGCAGAATTGATCAAAATTGAAAATAATGAAAGATCTATTCCACTTGGAATCAAAGTTGATCAACAAGAAGAAGCGAGCAGACATTGTCCCTAACACAAGGCTAGAATCCCGCAGCAGCTTCCTAAAAATACACCTCCAAAGCCATTCTGTGTATCAATTTACAGGTTAATATACACTGAAAAAAGAGGATAAATAGTTGTTTCTTTTATGCTATAGTTAACTTCATTATAGAATGCAAAATTCGGTTACGAAACATCCAGCGCAACCTACCACGTTGAAGCGGATGGAACTGAGGAGATGAAAGGACAGATAATCCAGTGAGTTGGTCCTTAAAACTATCTTATAGTCTAGGATACACTAATATATAAATTGGCTGGTTTCATGTGATCAATCAGATACAAGAGGTGGTCAAACTCTACCAAACTAACAAAATGCCAACTAATCTGCTGTTCCACCTTCATAATTTTTCATAGGGCTTCCCAATACAAGGCCTTCACTGTGCCACATTATTCGGGGACACTTTTAACATGACGCCATTATTATTGTTAACACCTTTTTATATCGTGTGTCGGCATTTAAACGGCTTTCGGACCTACCGCATAGTCCATATCATCCCATGCTCTGCAGATGGTTTGAATGATGGATTCTTTCATCTATGGAAATTTGTACATAAATTTTATTTGCAATCTCCAAATGGAAACACCAAGAAGTTGGGCTGTTATAATTTGCCATCATCCATCAATCACATCATACAGCATGGCCATCGTCTACGCCTAGTCATTTGATTTGATAGCTTGACACCCGTAAAATAATATGTTGGCAAATATCGCGATAATAAAAAATTATAAGGATTCCAAAATGCCCTCAGCTGTTGCATGAAGCTGACTGAATGCTTCTACTTAGATTAACACTTCAAAAAGAAGCAAAACAAATTGACTTGGTTATATATTATGATATTAGACTTCAAATTTTCAAACCATGGTGCCATCAAAAATCTAAATGCAATATGATCCAAAAAACAATAGAAATGGATTTCAGGCTAAATACCCTATGCAATGTAAAACGGTAAAACGAAACCAACAATGACTTTAAGTATAACAAGTTTTCCGCGACGGTAGTTTGACAGCTCCTGGTGGGCACTTATCAAGTTTTAATGCTGCTTTGGTAACTGAATGAAGAACCCATATTGCCATCAGCTTTGCTCACAGACCTCGAGGAATTTCAATTAACTAAAAACCAAGGGCACCTGTTACTAGACCAAATATGTTTGAGCATGCCATTGCTAGACTTCATCACCCCTGATAAATAAAATAATGACTATGAGAATCTCAATAAACATCTGAATATATATATATTCTGCCAGCGTTGAGAAAGATATAAAAGATTTGAAGAATTATACGGTTTTGCATGAACCCCTTGTCCTGAAGAGCAAACCATTTAAGATGCATGATAGCAAATTAAAGGTAAGTATAGTAGTCGATGTACCTTCATTATTTATAAAGTCATGGGTATAGGACTGATAAGAGATGCCTAGTTCTGTCAGCCGTGCTTGAAAAGTACATTACTTGCAAATAAGAAATAATTCAGAACAGCCCAGCAATGCCTCTTATGGTGAATTAACGATATAGTAAAGCTCCATTTATGACAATTCACCTTAGTTGCTAAAATATGCTGAAATATAAGCAATGTCAGCAAATTCCATACCCAGTGCAGCTTCATGGAAGAGCAATAAGAATAATGACACCCATCAGTTTCAATTGGCGCCGCAAAGCTTGAGTAGTATATCAGGTTTGCATGAAATAATTTGCCTAAATCGCTGTGTAATCGTAAAAATCACCAGCATCCTCAATGTGAATCCCTGAAGACAGGAACTATGGTCCTAAGGGGCCGGTGAAATTGTCAGAACAAGCTAAAGGGGTTCAAATCGTTAATTTTATGTATGAGTAAAATCATTTACTCAGGTGAGGAAGAAAGTGTCTAATAAGACCAATTCCAGAAATAATCTGGCTGATCTTGGCTATTACTTCCCTCATAGTCTATAAGCGCCAATGTCTGCAAAAAGATTAGAGAACAAGCTAAGTAACTTCATACTCAGGTACTACATTCTAGAATGAAGGAAGAGCTCTGAGATAATGAGGAGAAACAAAATTCTGCAAAGAAGAGGAGAAGTCAAAAGCAGCACATTATCTCCTAAGTAGAGTTTTCTCCTCCTCCACTGGGCATCCATTCATCGAAGTTCCTGCTTTTTCCTAAAAGCATGACTGTGAGTGAGATGTCGCTTTCAGGAAAGAATAGGATATGTTCAGAAAGATACATGTTAAGAATCAGCAATAAATATGAGATATGCTTTGTCAAGAAAAAACTACAGCATAGGTTCAGCAGTCATTTCTGCTAAAAGTAATTATTGATTACTCTGCAATCCAAAAAGGCACGCGCTATGAGAAACCAAAATGTGCTTTCTAGCAATATAGAGAGCACAAAGGAAATCCAATAGATAAACCAAAGGGGCTAATGCTCCTATGGAGTCCGCCAGAGCACATTATTGCACATTCAATCTCGCTAATCTGGTCTTTCAGAGAACCTGAACAGCGCCTCAGCTTGACATCCTCCCGGATCTGCCAAACTGAAAATTGGCACCATGGCGACTCATACCGATCATTTTAACCGTTAAATATGAAGTCATATTAATCATTTCCTGCTTCCTAATCTGACCTTCAAAGAACTGGAACAGCATGTGCCAGCACCTTGTTAGGCTCCACGCCACCAGGCGATCCTCATGGTTGAAACGAAGTTCATTCAGTGAATTTCTAAGAATCATTTCCAGCCTCCTAATCTTGACCTTAAAACAACTAGACATCCTGTGCAGTACCGTTACTCCACCGCGCGGGTCTGATCCCGCAGTTTGAAATTTATGCAATTAAGCCATTCAGCATGTTCCGCTATAGATATAGCTCGCCTAAAGCGCCAACATGTATATCTCTTATGAGTCTCCGCCATGCCTTGATATATAAAACCTTCAAGAAATGTGCTACCGCAAACCAATTACGCTAAATTTTTGTAGTCAAACAAAACCGCCCCAGTATATGCGACGAGTCATGCATCAGAATTAATTGGTTTCTACTGGCTGGCCCTGATCAACCGGTAGTCCAGCACTCAAAAATCTTCTGGGATATGTAAACCCTTAAAGCGCCGAATGGTTGAGCCATCCTGTGTAGCTTCTTGAAATAATTCCTGGTAATAGATATTGTTTCTTACAATGATACACAAAACTTCTAGAAAAGCCTGCACAAAGCAATTAAAACAAACGATATAGTTTGCAGATTCAGAAAAAAGATATGCTTCTGCATTGTATTTCGTTAACAGTCTGCAGGTTCCATTATGGTGGTGGTATTTTTGTGAAAACTATGCTGATTTGTTTCCAGCATAAAACAAAATCTTGATATTGTATAACTTGTCATAAATTTCCAATGGTATTGGTTGGTGTACCTACCGTCCAGACATCAGCAGGAATTAGAACCACGATCAGCACAAAACCGTTTTTACGGTCTCACAACACCAAGACATGTAAGGGCACGCTAGGAGTGCAAAGAAGCTGTGTGTGCACCCACCTCATACCCAGGGTGAGGGGCAAGGCCATAGTATAAAGAGCTACATATTGAAGCAAATTGAGCTACTTGATTTAAAGCAGAGCCCCGTAATGGTGCCCCGTGATCAGAGGTGTAGTATGGCGCAGCTACGGCATTGGGACCTCCAGTATCTCTTCCCGCCTTTTTCTTGGTTGGAGCCTTCATTCCCTTCCTTCTTTTTTTTTTTTTTTGCTTCTATTTTTCTTTAGCTATCGTAAGCAAGGCAAATTTAATTTATTCTGGTTTTGTACGCTATCTCGTTACATGGTTGATGACTAGAATTGCTCCACCGTTGGTGGCTTCTATATGTGATCGTTCACCTTTTGTGTGATCATTCCATGTGTTTATTAAAGAATGATATAGTAATGCGCTACTGATAGTTTCCAGGAGCCCCGCCACCGGATGCCATCACTTTTAAACCATGGTATATCTGGTCTTTTATCAAAGAATTACATCACAAAAATACATGTCGTTTCGTGGACTTAGTATTTTTGCATTTCAAGACTGGTTCAAATATGTAGTTTGAACGTTACTATTCAATATAGCCTAATGGGTAATGGGTTTTTCTTTTGGCGCAACAGGCCTATAGCATAAATGCGAAGCTTTTGGGCCCATATGAAACAGTGAAAGCTTTAGTCTTTGTTGCTATGAATCCCTTGCAAAATTGGGAACCCCACAATGCTCCATCTTTATTGAGATAGGTCTTTTCATTTAGCAACTGCTCAAAATTCAAGCAAGAACAAATGGATGCTAAGGCAAAAGAGCATAAGTAGTGTGTCTTTTTATGTACTTATAGCAATGCCTAGCAAACCTGAGGGTGAGAAGATAAGTTACGAAAATACAAAGCTTGGAAACTTGTAACCTGAATCTTTGTGTCTATCTCTACTTTAGATTGTTGGAGACTATGTGCATGTCTTTCAAATGTCTAAGTTTATTGTATGTTAGAACGAACAGCATGTTGTGATTTTTTATATGCCTTGTTTCCCTTTGCATTGAAGGCTAGTTGGAAAGAGGTTATTTTCATGTGTTGTAGAGGGGCATTGCAACCTCAGATTACATTATGTCTTGTTTCCCTTGCATTGAAGTGAAAGCCGGTGAAAAGGTTTTCATGTATGTGGTGTTATTTGGTAACTTTCTAGATTAGATTGTCGCTCTTTTCTCGCTTCTAAAGGCAAATGTTCAACCTCTTTGAAGTTTAAAAGCAACGTTCATGCTTTGTAAACATTCTCACATAGTCTATTGCTATTGCTTTCTTTTTGTGCAGCAATACATGTTTTAAGATTGTGATGTAGCTGCAGGCTGGCCACTTGTTCATTATTATTGCATAGGGATGAGCATCGTGGGACGCGCAAAATTTGATCCAATTCATCTTAAGAGTAGTTTGAACCGCGTTTTACACAACTTATGCTAACAAAGGCGGGTAAAACATTATGAGGAACTA